>CAUYON010187376.1:0-18518 GCA_963573935.1 Arctocebus calabarensis
GTCCCAGCTACTTGGGAGGCAGAGGCAGAAGACTCGCTTGAGCCCAGGAATTGGAGGTTGCTATGAGCTGTGATGCCATAGCACTCTCTCCAGGATGACAGCTTGAGGCTCTGTCTAAAAAAAAAAAAAAAAAAGAAAGAAAGAAATATAATCCCTGATGTTGGTGATTGAGCTTGATGAAACGGTATTTGGATCATGGGGGTTGATCCCTCATGAATAGCTTGGTGCCCTCTTCCTATCACTCTATTAGTTCACACAAGTGCTGGTTGTTTAAAGGGGCTTGACACTTCGTCCTCCCTCTCTTGCTCCTTTTCTCCCAACACATGACACATCTTTTCTCCCTTCACCTTCCAGCTTAATTGGAAGCTCTCTGAAGCCCTCACCAAAAGCAGATGCTGGCTCAATGATTCTTGTACCCTCTGTAGAATCACAAGCCAAATAAACTTCTTTCCTTTATCAATTATTGTCTCAGGTATTCCTTTATCAATTATTAGCCTCAGGTATTCCTTTATAGCAATTCATAATGGATTAACACACATGTATTGTCCATTCTCCACAGCTCTCACCAGGAGACAGCGTCTTATCATAGATCACTGAGTTACAGCACAGAAAAATATTACAACCAATAGAAATAGGGAAACTGGAGAGAAAATGGGAGTGGAAAAGTTGGTGGGTTCAGTTGTACACATAGTGAATTTGAAGTGTTAGAAGTAAATCCCACCAAAAACATTCAGCAGCCAATTGGAAATTCAAAACTGCGGTTCAAGAGTAGTCAAGCTCAGATACATGGATCTGAAGTGCCAATCGAAATAACATCTCTTGATCACTTACCAGGTGATAGTTATTGTACTAGATGCCCTATTTCCCACATGGCGTCGAAATAGTTGAAGACACAGAAGTGAGCTCAATTACTAAGAATGTATAAGGAAAGAGCAAAGGTTGAAGACAGGACTTAGTGGAAGAAATGTTTAAATTTAAAGGATTATAGGAAAGATGAGAAAGGAATAGTTACAGAAGGAAGAGCAAGAAAGGGTAGTTCCCAGGGCCAGAAGCCAAGAAATGAGAGAATTTAAAGATATCAACAGTGTCAATTACTATAGAGAAAACAAGGAACATGAGAACCAAGGAACACTCAGATGATTAAACAGGCAATTAAAAGGTCACTGGCCAGCAGGGCGCTGTGGCTCACACCTACAATCCCAGCGCTGTGGGAGGCTGAGGAGGGAGAATTGCTTGACTTCAGGAGTTTGAGACTTGCCTGAGCAAGAGTGAGACCCCCCCCCAACTCCTACAAAAATGAAAAGCCCAGCTAGGCACCGTGGCGAGCACCTATAATCCCAGCAGCTTCCAGAGGCTGAGGAAGCGGGATGCCCAAGGCTTGAGTCTGAGGTTGCAGTGAGCTATGATGCCACTGAACTCGGCTCAGGGCATGGGGGTGGGGGGGCTCTGTCTCAACAACAACAACAAAAAGCAAAAAATAAAAAAATAAAAAATAAGCAAGAAAATAAAAGGTCACTGGCCAGAGTAGACTTGAATGACTGCACTATAGTACTGGGAATGGAGGTAAGATTATAAGACATGAAAAGAGTAAAAGGGGTGGTTCATAAATGAGAAGCAAATTGGAGAAGGATGATGGAACATAAAGAAATAACCATTCCTAATATCAAAAGTCAATTACCAAAGTTCCCTGGTTTATATAATAAATCATTTTCATGTTCATCATCTTACAGCTTTGCTCTGAGGGGTTAGGGAGAGAATGTAGAGAAAATAAAAACTGTGCCCCTACTCTCTCAAAGCCCACAGTCAAGTGAAATGATTTCAGGTAACAATTACTTTGAGAGTGGGATAAAACAGAAATTAAAAACTAAAGGATAACAAAAAAAAAAGACAAGAAGAAATCAAAATGACAGTTATAAATTTTATTTTTTTTATTATTATTATTTTTCTGTGTGTGTGGAGACAGAGTCTCACTCTATCACCCTCAGTAGAGTGCTGTGGAGTCACAGCTCACAGCAACCTCCAGCTCTTGTGCTTAAGCAATTCTCTTGCCTCAGCCTCCCAAGTAGCTGGGACTACAGGTGCCCGCCACAGCGCCCGACTATGTTATAAATTTTTTTAAGAAGAAAAATGAAAACCCTTCAATTTATTTTTTAAAGTTATTATAATCCATATAGCCAAGCTGATAAAGATAGCACCCACACACATAAACGTCAGACCAATTTTATCTGAGTATAGGTAAAGAAAAAAAAAAAAGCCCTTGGAAATTACCAGCAAAGTGGAAAGAACAGCATATAAAAAGAACAATATATCATTACTAAATATGATTTATGCCTCAGCGCCTGTACCACAGTGGTTATAGCAGCAGCCACATACACCAAGGCTGGCAGGTTCGAACCCGGCCTGGGCCAGCTAAACAACAATGACAACTGCAACAAAAAACAGCCTGGCATTGTGGCGGGCAACTGTAGTCCCAGCTACTTGGGAGGCTGAGGCAAGAGAATCGCTTAAGCCCAAGAGTTTGAGGTTGCTGTGAGCTGTGACACCCCAGCACTCTACTCAGGGCAACAGCTTGAGACTCTATCTCAAAAAATAAAATAAAATAGGCCTCAGCCCTGTCTTTGACTCCAAGCTCATTTCATCCCACATGAATGAACTTCCCTGGACCCAGGCCTAATCCCTATCTGTTTCCTTTCTCTAATCCCAGTCCCCACACCAAACCCTGCTCTAGTTCAAACCACATCTTCATTGTCAACTTCCATTCTTATCCCATCCAAATGCCTGCCCCAGCCCTGTCTTTGTTGCCAACCTCATTCACATCCTCAGCCCCCTCTAGCTCTGGCTCCCCTTCTCCATTCCCACCCATCCATGGCCCTCCCCAGCCCTGTTCCAGCTCACCTAGGGGGCCGCTGATGCAGGACACACAGTGGAAGTAGCTCTGACAAGCCCGCTCCATGTTGAAGGCTACCCAGTATTTAAGGCTGCTGAGGAAGTTGACCCAGGAGTCCAGAGGGTTAAGGATCCGAACATACCCTCCAACAGCCCCTATCCGAGGGTCCTCATCCAGCACCCTCACCAGCTCCAGCAGTGCCATGGGGTCCAGCCTTGTGTCTGAATCACAGACCTGTGAGGTGTGAAATTCTGGCATCAGACTAGACCCCTACATGGGGCTAATGCTTAGGGGAGAGAGTGCTAATGGGTAGGGGTAAGTTGGGGTGTTCTGTAACCAAACTGAACATAATTTTGCAGGGGTTTTTTGTTTTGCCAATTTCAATGTCTAATCACATTTTAAGGTGAGCTCCAGGACCCACACCCTTGTATAATACCCTCCTTTGGTATGTGGGTAAGATCTGTAACTTGCTCATGACCAATAGAATATGGCAAAAGTTATGGGCTGTAATTCTCATGATTATATGGAAATGTTGAATGGGTTTTGCAATGTAATTAAGGCCCCAAATCTGTTGACAATTAATCTAAAGGAGATTCTCCTGGGTGGGCCTGACCTAATCAGGTGAACTCTTAAAAAAACAAAAACAAAAGGAATTCAGACACTCTCTCTTGCTGGTCTTGATGAGATGACCTATCACAAGTTCTATGGCTTCAAGGAAATGAATTCCACCAACACATGAGCTCAGAGGAGGACCCCTGAGTCTTAAGACTCAGTGCTAGCCCCTAATTGCAGCCTGGTGATACCCTGAGCAGAGCATTCAGTTAAGCTGTGCTTATGTTCCTGACTAATGGAAACTATGAGATAATAAGTGTGCTTTGCCTCAAAAAAAATTAAAAAAAAAAAACAAATAAATAAGGTTTATTTCAGGAATGTAAGGATAGTTTAATATAATAAAGCCTATTCATATTATTCATCACATCAGTAGAGCAAAAGAAGAAAATACTGAAGGCAAAATTACATTTGTTAAATTTTATTTTGAAAACAGGATGAAAAATAGCTCTTAAAAACTTAAAACAGCTTGATCCTGCAATCCCATTACTAGGCATCTACCCAGAAGGAAAAAAAATCCTTTTATCATAAGGAAACTTGCACTAGACTTTTTATTGCAGCTCAATTTACAATTGCCAAAATGTGGAAACAACTTAAATGCCCACCAAAAAAAAATAGACAAAAAATAAGTAAATAAACAAAACTGGGAAAGTCAAAAAAAAAAAACTTACAACAGTTGAAACAGAAGGACGTTCCATAATAAAAATAAATATGGATGTGTATACATATATTTTAGGGACAGGTCTTTGCTCTGTTACCCAGGCTGGAGTGCATAGGCATAATCACAGGTCACTGTAACTTCTAACTCCAGGGCTCAAGTGATTTTCCTGCCTCAGCCTGCCAAGGAGCTAGGACTATAGGCATGCACCACCACACCTGGCTAATACAGGGGCTGCCAAAAAATGTATTAAGATTTTAGGAGATCTTGTTGGAAGTAAAATCAATCATTCCCCCAAAATAAACAAATTGCAAGTAAAATGGATGTACATAGCAGGTTTAGGTACACTTGATCAGTAACAGTACCTTCAACTTCAAAAAGTATTTTTTTGGCAACCTCTGTATATATTGGAGATAGGACCTCATTCTGTCACCTAGGCTAGAGTGCAATGGTGTTATCATAGCTCAATGCACTCTCGAACTCCTAAGCTCAAGTGATCCTCCCACCTCAGCCTCCAAAGTGCTTGAATTATAGGAATGAGCCACTATGCCAAGCAAAAAATATATTTATTAATCCAAATGCCAATTATCTCACTCAAGGGTAAAACACTAGAAGCATTCCCTTTAAAGTCAAGGAAAAAATAAGAATACTTCCTACAATCAATATTATGTACACTTTTCTAAAAGTTCCATTAGTAAAACATAAAACATAAATTTGAAACATAACTACTAGAAAGGATATACAGGGTGGCTCCAATGGCTCAACACTCCGGGAGGCCATGGTGGGAGGATTCCCTTGATCTCAGGCATTTGAGACTAACCTAAGCAAGAGTGAGATCCCGTCTTTACTAAAAATAAAAAAATTAGCCAGATATTGCTGGCAGGTACCTGTAGTTCCAAATATGTGGGAGGCTAAGGCAGGAGGATTACTTGAGCTCAGTAGCTTGAAGTTGCTATGAACTATCATGACATCCCTGCATTCCAGCCTGGGCCACAGAGCAAGATTCTGTATGAAGAAAAAAAGATGCTCAATCACAATTCTTACAATTTAAATGCTTGTATTCCTAGAAAAAAATGATAGAATCAATCAACTATCAGAGAACTAATAAGTGGCTATATACAAAATCAGTAGCTTTCCTATATAACAGCAACAATCTGTGAAAATATAATGGGGGAAAATCCCATTTACCTTACCACCATATATATAAAATAATTAGGAACAATCTCACTGAAAAGGATGCAATAACTATTTGAAGGAAATGACATGAATAAAGTGAAAGATACAAAGAAAAAAGACTTGACTATATGGGGAAATATACAAAGTGTCTGGATAATAAGCATAAGACTGATCAGCATAAAGATATCAATTCATCCCTTAAGTTATAGCTATGAGATGATTTCAATCAAGTTGATATTGGAAAAATTGTTTAACTATTAGAAAAACAAAATAAAGTGAGAATATTTCTTCAACGTTTGTACTGAAATGAATTTCAAATGTATTCAAAAGTCAATTAAAAAATAGAAATTCTAAAAGAAACTTTAAGGAATTTGCAGTTTGGGGCCGGGGCTGGGTTTGACCCCACCACCTCCAGCGTATGGGGATGGCGCCCTACTCCTTTGAGGCACAGGTGCTGCCTATAAGGTATATTTTAAATATAAGGAGGAATATTAATCTGATCTCAAGATGATAAAGCACTTTCTCAGCAATGAAAAATACAACAAAGTATTTATAGTTAAATTTATAAAGTTTATAAAGTCTATAATTCTTATAACATTATAAAAATACAATAAAATACAAACAAGAAAAATTCAACAAATATGGTGGACAAAGGATTCATATACAAAAGACCCTTAATGAGAAAAGGACAGGCAGCACCTGTGGCTCAGTGGGAAGGGCACTGGCCCCATATACCATGAGTGGCGGGTTCAAATCAGGCCCTGGCCAAATTGCAACAACAAAAAAATAGCTGGGCATTGTGGCGGGCGCCTATAGTCTCAGCTACTCGGGAGGCTAAGGCAAAGAGAATCGTCCAAGCCCAGGAGTTGGAGGTTGCTGTGAGCTGTGGGACGCCACGGCACTCTACCAAGGGCAATAAAGTGAGACTCAATCTCTACAAAAAAAAAAAAAAAAAAGGAAGAAGAAGAAAGAAAAGGACATAAACAAGCCACAAAATAATATATACAAATAGTCATTAAGCATACAAAAATAGGGCAGCACCTGTGGCTCAGGGAGTAGGGAGGGCACCAGCCCCATATGCCAAGGGTGGCAGGTTCAAGCCTGGCCCAGGCCAAACTGCAACAACAACAAAATAAATAAATAAATAAATAAAATCATAATTAAAACTAACATTCAGGCTCACCAATAATCAAGGAATTACTGATCAAATTATTAATATACCTCCTTTCTTCTTATCAAATTTTCAAATGTTAAAAAGAAAATGAAAAAGGTAATACTCAATGTTGACAAGAGTTTTGTGAGATGGTATATCTCATGCATTACTGGTTAGAATATAAAATAGCATAATTTCTGAAAAACATTTATTGATGTGTGCTAAGAACTTTAAAATGTTTCTGTTTTTTGACTCAGAAATTCTTTTTCCCAGAATCTATTTATGTTGGAAGTAGTCATATACTTTATCTTCTAAACCAGAATACACTTGAGAATTAAATAGGGTATCGTTAATATTTTCTCCCCATTTGAAAAAAAATTTTTTTAATTAAATTTAAAAAATGTTTAAACAGTAACTATGACATGACAACAAGCATTGACCAAGATAGTCCCAAGCAAACTTGGTCATATGGTCATAACTTAAGGTCACTGATTCCTTCATTAGAAAAAACTTAAAATGTACTAAAGGGAAAGGTTAAATACTAGTACATCCCTACGATTCAGTATTATGTAGCTAATTTAAAATCATGTTTCAAAATTTAAATATAATATTGTATGTATTTTTAAATTAGGATAATCAACTATATATAATATGCTCCAAAGTGGCTAAATAGCTACAATGTCTGACAATTAAGTTATTGAACTCATCCTAGAAAAAGTGCTACATACCTCATTGCTGAATATCATTATAGTCACCTTGGCAGCACTCCCCTCAGGAAGCTATACACCAATACAAGTATCCAGTCTACACTTGAAAGCAATGGAACCCTTTTTGCGGAAATCGCCATCGCAACTGTGATCGTTACCCTTGATGTCCTAAATGTCATCACAATGTCTTCCTTCTGGCAGGGCACAGTGGCTTATGCCTGTAATGCTAGCACTCAGAAGCTGAGACAGAAGGATCCCTTGAGCTCAGGAGCTTAAGACCAGCCTGAGCAAGAGTGAGACTCCGTATCTACTAAAAATAGAAAAATTAGCCAGGTATTGTGGCAGGTGCTTATAATCCCAGCTATGCAGGAGTCTGAGGCAGGAAGATCGCTTGAATGCAGGAGTTTGAGGTTGCTGTGAGCTAGGCTAATGGTACAGCACTCTAGCTTGGACAAGAGAAGAGGAGGAATGAAGAGAACTTATTAGTTCTCTTATAGTTGATTGATTCTATCATTGTTTCTTTTTTTTTTCCTGTCTCAAGAAAAAAAAAAGTCATTCTTTCAATATTTCCTTTCCCTTTGGTCAAAGAAAAAAGTCACTGGGGGCAAGATCAGGGAGTACAGAGGGTGTTCCAATACAGTTATTTGTTTACTGGCTTAAAACTCCCTCACAGACAGTGCCATGTGAATTGGTGCATTGTTGTGATGCAAGAGCCACATCTTTCATATGCCAACATTTTCAGTTAAGATTTTCCTGTTTCTGCCTGGGTGAATATTTTATGAGGAGGACCCCCCCGCCTCCAGCCCCGGCAATTGAAGCAGCATCAAAAATACACTTCTGGGACCTGATCAAACTAAAAAGCTTCTGCACAGCCAAGAACACAGTAAGTAAAGAGGGCAGACAACCCTCAGAATGGGAGAAGATAATTGCAGGTTATGTTTCTGACAAAGATTTAATAACCAGAATCCACACAGAACTCAAATGTCTTAGCAAGAAAAGAACAAGTGATCCCATCTCTGGGTAGGCAAGGGACTTGAAGAGAAACTTCTCTGAAGAAGACAGGTGCACGGCCTACAGACATATGAAAAAATGCTCATCATTCTTAGTCATCAGAGAAATACAATCAAAACAATCTGAGATATCATCTAACTCCAGTAAGATTAGCCCACATCACAAAATCCCAAACCCAGAGATGTTGGCGTGGATGTGGAGAAAAAGGAACATTTCTACACTGCTGGTGGGAATGCACACTAATACGTTCCTTTTGGAAAGATGTTTGGAGAATACTTAGAGATCTAAAAATAGACCTGCCATTCGATCCTATAATTCCTTTACTAGATATATACCCAAAAGACCAAAAATAACATTATAACAAAGATATCTGTACCAGAATGTTTGTTTCAGTTCAATTCATAACTGCTAAGTCATGGAAGAAGCCCAAGTGCCCATCGACCAATGAATGGATTAATAAATTGTGGTACATGTATACCATGGAATACTATGCAGCCTTAAAGAAAAATGGAGACTTTACTTCTTCCATGTTTACATGGATGGAGCTGGAACATATTCTTCTTAGCAAAGTATTTCAAGAATGGAAGAAAAATATCCAATGTACTCAGCCCTACTATGATGCTAATTTATAGGTTTCATATGAAGGCTATAACCCAACTATAGCACAAGAATATGGGAAGAGAAGGGAGGGGGGAAGTTGGGGTGGAGGGAGGGTAATTGGTGGGGCTACACCTATAGTGCCTCTTAGAAGGGTACAGGCAAAACTTACTAAATGCAGAATACAAATGTCTTCACATAATAACTAAGAAAATGCCACGAAGGCTATGTTAAACAGTTTGATGAAAACATTTTGGATTATATATGAAACCAGCACATTGTACCCCTTGATTGCACTGATGTATGCAGCTATGATTTAATAATAAATAAATAAATAAAATAAATTCGCACCAGATACAAAAAACAAAAATCTTATCTGTCACCTTGGATAGAGTGTTGTGGTATCGTATAGCTCACAGCAACCTCAAACACTTGGGTTCAAGTGATCTCTTGCCTCAGCCTCCTGCGTAGCTGGGACTACAGGCACCTGCCCCTATATCTGGCTATTTTTTTCTATTTTTAGTAGAGGCAGGGTCTCACTCTTGCTTAAGCTGGTCTCAAACTCCTCAGCTCAAGCAGTCCACCCACCTCAGCCTCCCAGAGTGCTAGGATTGATTATAGGCATGAGTCACTGTGCCTGGCCACTTGCTGCTTCTTGATTGCCTTCATCTCAAAAACAATTCCTATGTCAAAGAAGCATATTTTGGGGGTGATATATTCTAGTTTACTTTCAGATCTATGGCCCATTTTGAGTTAATTTGTTTCTATGATATGAAATAATGGTCCAAGTTCATCCTTTGGTATGCAAATAATCTAGGTGTCCCAGGACCACGTTTAGAAAGACCATTCTTTTCGCCCATTGAAATTGTCTTGACAATCCTATCTAAGATGAACTGACCCTAGATGTATAGGGGTGTTTTATTTCAAGAAAAACATTTATTGAGGTATGATTAACACAGAAAAAGCTTCACATATTTAATGTATATGACTTGATGAGTCTGGAACCAAGTATACATCTGTGAAACTACCACCACAATCTATGCTATAAACTCATCCATCACCTCCAAATGTTTCCTCCCACCCTCTATGTTTATTATTAGCTGTGTACGATAAGAACATGTAATATAAGATCTGCTATTTTAACAAATTTTCCAGGACTCAGTATAGTATTGTGGACTCCAGGCACTATGTTATACATACAGTAGGTCTCTAGGATTTATTCATCTTACATAGCTGAAACTTTGAAACCTTTGGCTAATATCTCCCTGTGTCCCCCTCTCCCCAGCCCCTAGCAATCACCCTTCTACCCTCCGCCTCTGTGTTTGACAATTTTAGATTCCTCGTGTAAGAGACATCATGCGGTATTTGTCTTTCTGTGTCTGGTTTGTTTCATGTAGCACAAAGTCCTGTAGGTTCATCTATATTATCACAAATGACAAGATTTCCTTCTTCCTTAAGACTGAATAATATTCCAATGTGTGTGGATATACCACAATTTCTTTATCCATTTATCCTTGATGGGCATTTACATTGCTTCTTCGTATTGGCTATTGTAAGTAACAGGAGTGCAACAAATACGGGAGTAAACACTCTTTGAAATGCTGATTTCAATTCCTTTAGATACATAAATAGGAGAAGTGGGATTGCTGGATCATACTGTAAACCTACTTTTAATTTTTTTTGAGGAACCTCCATTCTGCCTTGCACACATAGGTTTGATTCTGGACTCACAGATGAAGTACATTGATCTATGCATCTATCCTTACGTCAGTACCACACTGTCCTGGCACGTTAGCCACACTGTAACTTTGTAGTAAGTTTTGGAGTAAATGTGAGTTCTCTACTTTGCTCTTCTTTTTAAGGATTCTTTAGCTAATCTGAGGCACTATCAGTTCCAGATTAACTTTAAAACCCATGTATTTTGTGCTTCTGAAATTTTGTTATTTTTATGCAATTTCTAGTTATGCCATCTAAGTTATTAAAAATTATTTTTTCCTCATGATTTTCTTTTCTCTTTTTTCTTTTTCTTTTGTTTTTGCAGTTTTTGGACAGGGCTGGGTTTGAATCTGCTACCTCTAGCCTATGGGCCTGGTGCCCTACTCCTTTGAGCCACAGGTGCCGCCCATGATTTTCTTTTCTTTGTTTTCTCTCTTAAAATTAAAAAAATATTCTAGTAACCATCTTAATTTTGATTTTTCAGAAAGTTTGTGTGACTTATCAGTATATTTTGGGACAGAATCTTCTGACATTCTTTTCTTACTATTTTACTTAATAACAGCTTTACTGAAATATGATTCACACAACACAAAATTCACTCTGTTAAAATATGAAATTCAGTGTTTTTTAGTAAATTCACTGAGTTGTGGAATTATCTAATTCCAGACTGTTTAATTCCAGAACATTTTCATAACTTCCAAAAAAAGTTTTTCTACCTGGGTTTTGAGAAAGTTTTGGAAAGCCTCATGCTTGACAAGTTCTTCTTTTTTACTTTAGTAAAACTATCACCACCTTGAACTATTTGCTTATGCAAAACTAAAGTGTATTCTAGCCACTCAGCTATGACTCACCTTGTCTCTAGAGAAATCTTAAAACTTTTTAAAGGAAGTGGTCAATTATTTATGCAGACTTAAAAAGGCTTTGATTCTCATCATTAAAAACACAGGGTTTTAAGCTTACCTATCTGCTTGATGCATTGCAAACTCATAACATAGCTCAATATTTGAGCATTTAAATTTTCTGAAGCGTTCCTTGCTCTGTTCCTTTTATTTTTCTCTTTCTTTTACATAAGAATTACATTAATAAAGGACTTCCAGAAATACTGTGAGAACAATATGTTACTCAATGCTGTATCAACAATGAATAAACATCTCGTCCACATCCATTTTGAGAACAATATGCTGAACTCATCTGCAGAAGTTTATGGAAATAGGTCAGTGGAAACTTGGCCAAGAACAAACAAAACAATAAGGCCATAACTGGAGAATGTTCCACTCTCCAGTTGTTTTCAAAACCATCAGAGGAGCTTCAACCATTGAAGAACATTATCAAAACTTTCAGTTTTGCAGGATTTCTGGTTCCCTCAAATCTATTTCCACAGCTGTGGAAATATTAAAGTGACATCATGGGAGCTGCTCAGCTGAAGGGGTCTCCTGGAATGGTTGGTGGGACTGGGGGAGAGACCTCCATCCAGCCGCTCCATCTTCCTGACCCACCCCACCCCCGCTGCCAGGCCCTGGCCATGGAACACAGATTGAAATCCACATCACCAAGGGATAAATTTGCATAGCAAAAAGGCCTCTCAGAGTCTAAGTCCCCACTCACATCTCTCATTGGCACTCCTTCAGACCTACCCTATGCTGTGCTAGTAGTAGTTACTAGCCACTCTTACTAGCTAGTAGTTGCTAGCCCTGTAGCTGTGCTAGTAGTAGTTACTAGCCACATGCATCTATTTAAATTTAGATTAATTGAAATTAAATAAAATTAAAAATTCATCTTATGGTCAACTCGCCACATCTCAAGTGCTCAATAGCCACACGTGGCCAGTGGTAACCATGACATGACAGATGCTGTGGGCACAGAACATTCCCGTCATCATAGGACGTGCTATTGGACAGCAGTGCTCTAGAGTTACCAAACCGACTGCAGTTCCCAAACCCCATCTCCCTTCTCGCAGCCTAGAGCCTTTGTATCTGCCGCTCTCCCCGGTCAGCACATTTTCCTCTCTCGTTTGTTTGGAGCGTCTTCCTACATTCTTCAAGACTGTTTTCCAGCTCCCCCTGCTAGAAGCCTTTCATCACGTTCCAATCACTTATCTCACTCAGGGACAACCTGAGCACTACCTCCTTGCTGATCACTTTACACCTGAGATTTTTTTAATACAGCACTTTTAAAGTGGTTTTATAATTGTTTGCTTGGCTGGGTATATTTTATATTAGATTGTGAACAGGGATATTTTAAGTCCTATTTGTAGTCTGAGTAATCAATAAATACCTATTAAATTATTCAGCAAGGCATGCTGGCTCATGCCTATAATCCCAGCATTCTGGGATGCTCAGGTGGGAGGATCCCTTGAGCTCAGGAGTTCGAGACCTGCCTGAGCAAGAAGAAGACCCCCGTCTCTACTAAAAACACAAAATTTAGCCATGCATGTTATAGGTGCCTGGAGTCTCAGCCACTTGGGAGGGTGAGGCAGGAGGATTGCCTGAGGCCAGGAGTTTGAGGTTGGTGTGAGTGAGGTTGACACCACAGCACCTAGCCTGGGGCAACAAGGCAGGACTCTGTCTCAAAAGAAAAATTAATTAAATTAATAGTTTAATAATAAATTAATGTTTAATTGATAAAGCATGGAAAATAATCAATTGGCTATATACATCCGGGTGAAAAATGGCAATAATCAGGGAAATGGGGGATGCAATAGGCGGAATAATCCCCTCCCCCGAGGAGGTCCAGTCCTAATCACCAGAGCCTAGGAATATGTTGCCTTACATAGCAAAAGGAACTTTGCAGATGATTAAGTTAAGGACCTTGAGACGGAGAGATGATTATGATCTATTCAGGAGGAACCAATGTAATCACAGTGTGATTCTGAAGAGTGGAAGGGAGAGCCAGAAGATGAGGTCAGAGTAATGTAATATGAGGAAGATTCACCCTGTAGTTGTTGGCTTCAAAAGTGGAGGGAGGGAGGGCTTCCTTTCGGCCGGAGACGCCATATTCCAGTAATTCACCAAAATGACAAACACAAAGGGAAAGAGGAGAGGCGCCCGATACATGTTCTCTAGGCCTTTTAGAACACATGGAGTTGTTCCTTTGGCCACATATATGCGAATCTACAAGAAAGGTGATATTGTAGACATCAAGGGAATGGGTACTGTTCAAAAAGGCATGCCACACAAATGTTTCCATGGCAAAACTGGAAAAGTCTACAATGTTACCCAGCATGCTGTTGGCATTGTTGTAAACAAACAAGTTAAGGGCAAGATTCTTGCCAAGAGGATTAAAGTTCTTATTGAGCAGAATAAGTACTCTAAGAGCCGAGATAGCTTCCTGAAACGTGTGAAGGAAAATGATCAGAAAAAGAAGGAAGCCAAAGAGAAAGATACCTGGGTTCAACTGAAGCGCCAGCCTGCTCCACCCAGAGAAGCCCACTGTGTGAGAACCAACGGAAAGGAGCCTGAGCTCCTGGCACCCATTCCCTATGAATTCATGGCATAATAAGCATATAACGTGGCGCACAGGAGTACCAGTGGACCCATGTTTTTAGGTGCAAGAACCTATTTATTCCCCATGAGCTCATGGCATAATAGGTGTACAGCATAACACACAGGATAACCAATAGACCCCATGTAACAGTGATCCAAGGTGCTGGAACCTATTTCCCATGAATTCAAAAGTCAATCAACACTTTGTCACATTCAATGGCAAGGTGCCTCCCTAAGCTACTGGAACCTCTTCCTTATGAATTCATGGCATGGTAAATAAAAGAAATTTACTACTTTTTACTACTACTACTACTACTGCTACTGTAAAAATGTTTCTTGTTCATTCACTCAAAGTGTGATTTTTTTTCCCCAAAGAAGTATTAAAGCAAATTTTAATGTGTCCTAAAAAAACAAAACAAAAAAAATGGAGGGAGGGAGCCATGAACCAAGGAACACAAGCAGCCTCTAGAAGCTAGCAAGGTGAGGAAATGGATTCTCTCCCAGTCCCTCCAGAAGGAACACACTCCTGCTTCCTCATCCATTTTAACTCAGTGACACCCATTTCAGACTCCTGACCTCCAGAACTGTAAGATAATAAGTTTGTGCTGTTTTAAGCCACTAAATTTAGAGCAATGTATTAGAACACTAATAGGAAACTGATAAGGTAGAGTTAAGAAGGAAAGGGTATTAGTGCAGAAAGAGAATATGTGTACCTGGGGGACTGTTCTTCCCTGTGGTCTCGGGGTCCAGCATAGGAGAAGGCCCCACTGCAGCAGAAGAGGAACATTATTGCTGACCCCAAGGCAGAGAGGATGTGTCCTGGGCTCTGGCTTCAGTCTGAGGAATGCCATCTAGGGTGAGAAGGGCTCTCCCATGACCCTAGGTCTGAGGATTTCGGTACAGGCAGGAAGATAGATTTTGTGGACAGACTCAATGGTATCAATATCTAGTCTAGACGTCATCCTCTCAGAGCATAACCAAATACCTCTTTTTTTTTTTTTTTTTTTTGGTAGAGACAGAGTCTCACTTTATCATCCTCTGTAGAGTGCTGTGGTGTCACACAGCTCACAGCAACCTCCAACTCCTGGGCTTAGGTGATTCTCTTGCCTCAGCCTCCCTTGTAGCTGGGACCACAGGTGCCCACCACAAAGCCCAGCTATTTTTTTGTTTTGCAGTTCGCCGAGGCTGGGATTGAACCCGCCACCTTCGGTATATGGGGCCGGCTTTTGGGCCACTGGTGCTGCCCAAATGTTTTGTTTGGTTTTGGTTTTTTTTAGAGGCAGAGTCTTACTTTGTCGCCCCTGGTAAGGTGCTGTGGCATCACAGCTCACAGTAAGCTCCAGCTCTTGGGCTTAGGCCATTCTCTTGCCTCAGCCTTCTGGGTAGCTGGGACTACAGGTGCCTGCTACAACTTCTGGCTATTTTTGTTGTTGTTGTTGCAGTTTGGCCAGGGCCGGATTTGAACCCACCACCCTCAATATATGGGGCCAGTGCCCTACTCACTGAGCCACAGGTGCCATCTAACCAAATACCTCTTAAAAGCCCACAGGTGTTTAGCACATTGTATGAATGACACAAATATTTATAGTGTGACATGTTAAAGACACTGTACAGCATCACAGAGTGGAAATTTTATTTTGTACAGTGTAAACAGAACAAGTTGCATTATAGCTGTATCCATACACGCAATGAAGAACTCTCTGTTTATAGAAACAATAAACATTTACTATCTATTTCCCAATCGGGGTTTCAATATGAGTTGAATGGTTTTCAGTGATCTGATTTTGTTTTTGACAAAGCACTTATTGAACAAGTTTTTGAAGAAGCATTTATCTTCCATTCCAAGAACCATTCAAGCCTCTTTGGATGCAGTGATGAAAAAGTGGGTCACAGTTTTGTGAGAGGACAAAGCTACAAAGTAGCAAACTCACCATCTTAGCAGCATCTTGACAGAAGTTTGAGATTGTTGGAGTTATCAGGGCCGGCTCCATCATTAGAGAAAGATCCACAAGAAGAGGTAATGATTAAGCCATTTCTTTAAAAGATAAGTAGATGAAGAACATTGAGACAGGAATGGCACTAAGAATATGAATGAGGAGCATTCTATAGCCAGTAGATATCAGCCAAAGCAACAAAGGATCCCAGGTCATGGTTGACCCGGGAAACCATAGTATTCCATACCATAGGCTCAGAGCATAGGGAGCCAGGAAAGTCCAGGAATATATGCCTAGGGAAGTGGTGCTTTGACCTGACATTTGTAGGAACAATGATGGTTAACCAAGTGAGGAGGATGGGTGAACAAAAGTGATGGAAAAGAAAGGAAGGAGTGATTGACTTCCTCTTCTATAGCAAGGGGGCCTATGGGAAAGAAGGTCCATTGCAACTTTGCAGCTCCTTCACAATGTCAGTGTCAAGATTCAGTAGCAAATGTTCCTGCATTAAGAACAACATCCAAAGTTTGGATTTTTTTTTTTAACTTTCACTAAAAATTTTTCATTAGTACTTCATGAATTTTTTAAATTGCAGATTTGCATGGACAAACAATCAGTGGCCAGGAGTGAAACCTAATTTCTACTTACTGTGTAAGCTTGTTACTCACTTAACTTCTCTGAATCTTCATTCATAAAACCAGATTAGACCCTAGAACTTCTTTGGAAGTTCCTCCCAGCTCTGAGTCCTATATTTACATGGCTCTAGGTATTTAAGGCTTGAATGGCCTTGGCTTGCTATCACAAAAAATACAGCAAATGATGACATGCCTCATATCCCAGCTTTGCCCATTATTAACTTATGAGCTTGGGCAAGTAATTAATCTTTCTGATCTACAGTTTCTGAACATAATAATATCTGCCTGGAGGGGTTATAAGAAACCTGTAGAGATAAGCACCTGACTCACACATGCAGACAGTATTATGACCAAAGTACACTATTTAATACATTGATGAGTTCTATGACTTCTTTTTCTTTGCTTTTCATTTTTTTTTTTGAGATCGAGTCTCACTATGTTGTCCTCAGTAGAGTGCTGTCACATCACAGATCACAGCAACCTCAAAATCTTGGGCTTAAGCGATTCTCCTCCCTCAGCCTCCCAAGTACCTGAACTACAGGCGCCCACCACAAGGCCGGACTTTTTTTTTTTTTTTTGTAGAGATAGTCTCACTTTATCGCCCTCAGTAGAATGCCATGGCATCACACAGCTCACAGCAACCTCCAACTCCTGGGCTTAGAAGATTCTCTTGCCTCAGTCTCCTGAGTAGCTGGGACTACTGGTGCCTGCCACAAACTTTTTTGTTGCAGTTTTCCCGGGGCTGCGTTTGAACCCGCCACCCTCAGTATATGGGACCGGTGCCCTACCCACTCAGCCACAGGCGCCACCCCATCAGGCAATTTTTTTGCTGTTGTTTAATTGGCCCAGGCTGGGTTCAAACCCACCACTCTTGGTGTATGTGGCTGGCTCCATAACCACTATGCTATGGGCGCCAAGCTTATGACTTTCTTGATTACTATTACTATTATTATCATTATTATTTTAGAGATTGGGTCTTGTTACATTGCCCAGGCTGTTCTCAAATTCCTGGCTTCAATGGATCTTCCTATCTCAGCCTCCCAAAGCACTGGGATTACAGATAAGCCACCAGGGCCTAGCCATATGACCTCTTTTTAAAGGAAATTGTGAAATGATACATATAACTCTTGAGAAAAAAAAAATCTTTGTCAGAGTTTTTCCAAGGAAAATAATAATTTGTCCTTCACAGATTTAGGGTGTGATTGTTGGTTAATGTCACTAACTCAAACATATATGGTTAAACAGAAAACCATATTTGCTAAACATTTGGTCTTCTGTTGAAAAGACCATGAACTTGAGAACATGGGAGGTCTTTTTCTCACCAAATAAGAGGTAAAAGGAGAGAAGAGAATTACTATCAGCATTAACATGTACAATCTAACAATTTTTGTTTGTTTCAGCTTCTGTTCCAAAAGGCACTGTCACTAAGATTTCAGGAACAAAATATAGGAGGCAAATCCATAAAAATGACAGGCTATCGGAACATTCATCAGAGGACTTATTATTAATTCAGTACGGTTTTAGAAAAACCATATGAGAGAAATGATTTTCACCTGCGTTTTAGTTACATGAGCCCTAGTCCTGAGATACCATGTATGTGTAGCTCTTACTCTCTTTTCTTCATAATTATGACATAAACAGGGCTATGTGCTTCTAACTGTGATAGATAAAATTTGATTTTTGAGGCTAAATTCTTCATTCTATTCCAAAAAAGTATTAAAATGATTCAAGTTTTAAAGCCTACTAAAAATTGCATTACCTAAGCTTTTTTTTTTTATGGGTTTTCTCAATTTTTTTTTATAATTTTATTAAATTATAATTGTGTACATTGGTGCAATCATGGGGTACAATGTGCTGACTTCATATACAATCTGAAATATTTTGATCATACTGTTAAACATAGCCTTCATGGCATTTTCTTAATCACTATATGAAGACATTGATATTCTACATTTA
>CAUYON010187378.1:0-13814 GCA_963573935.1 Arctocebus calabarensis
CCCGCCAAACAACAATGACGGCTGCAACCAAAAAATGGCCGGGCGTTGTGGCGGGCGCCTGTGGTCCCAGCTACTTGGGAGGCAGAGGCAGGAGACTCGCTTGAGCCCAGGAATTGGAGGTTGCTGTGAGCTGTGATGCTATAGCACTCTATCCAGGGTGACAGCTTGAGGCTCTGTCTCAAAAAAAAAAAAAAAAAAAAAGGAAAAAACCAATGTCTTTATCCACAAAGTATCTCCACAAGGACACTGAAGGAGAGGGTTAACTGGTTGCCTTAGGGGCAGAGGGAGGAGCGAGGTGGGGGTGGGAGAAGACAATATATCCTTTTGTGTTTTTTGTGTGTGTGTTTTTTCTTTTTTGGAGACAGGGTCTTACTTTGTTCCCAGGTAGAGTGCGGTGGCTAGACCGTAGTTTACTGCAACCTCAAACTCCCAGGTTCAAGTGATCTTCCTCCGTCAACCTCCTGAGTAGCTGGGACTACAGGCACTCACCACCACGTCTGACTAATTTTCTTATTTTATTTTTTGTATAAATGGGATATCACTATGTTGCTCAGGGTGGTCTCCAACTCCTGGCCTCAAGCAATCCTCCTACCTCAGCCTCCCAAAGTGTTAGGATTACAGATGTGAAGCACTGCCCCTGGCCCTTTTTGTGTTTTGAATTTTGAACCATGTGACAGGAATCTCTCTTCACAAAAATTAAACCTCAGGCAAAGAAA
This sequence comes from Arctocebus calabarensis, assembly GCA_963573935.1. Classification (NCBI taxonomy): domain Eukaryota; kingdom Metazoa; phylum Chordata; class Mammalia; order Primates; family Lorisidae; genus Arctocebus; species Arctocebus calabarensis. The sequence goes on from CAUYON010187378.1 coordinate 717, forward strand.
ACCAAGAAAAAAATCACACCAAATAGGAGAGCTGATAAGTAGCCTACACTTCTCTGTGTATTTCCGTAAAGTGCTTACCAGGTCTGCTGGGTCGGACCTGCCCATTTCTCTTCTGTTCTCTGGTGGTCATAACTTACCATCAGAGCCTTTTAGACAAACAAGCCTTGCCAAAGTTTCACATTAGGACAAGGGCAGTTCTCCTTTAGTAAAGATGATTAAATAATTTTCCTACTCCTGCCAAACTAGTATTATTTGTAAACTCCTGATCTTTAATATGTATCTCCCATGTTTCACAACACTAAGTATCCGGCAAGCACCGTCCAAATTGTTCGTTCGGCTAGCAGGTCTGTCCCGGGCCACACTGAGGGCATAAGACCTCACCTACCCCCTTATCTCCATCCCAACACCAAAGGGAATACAAAAGTGATCACAGTGGCTGAAAGATAGCTTTAAAACGTGCGGTGGAGTGGGGTGCTGGTCCTGGAAAAGTTCAACATGTAACTACACTGATGAGAGAGACTATCACTGGCCCATGTGGCCACACTGCACCTGTAAGAGCAACGCCTGGCTTGGTCAGACCAAGTCTCACAGGCCTGAGGTGCCGCTCTGCCTTTGCTCTCCCTGTCCCTGTTGCATAGAAAAACCTCTGGGGGCAGCCTGGGGCATGTCGCCATAATCTGTACCAAACAACTCAGTGTTACTTTGTTTTTGCTTCTCTGGAGTTGTAAGACCAGACCTTTCTCTCTGAACTACAAAGCCTCCTAAGCTACCTCCCCCTGCCCCTTTCCTCCAACACATCTGGTCCATCACTTCGCTACTCAGGAGCCCAGGAATTCTTTTCTTCCTTTTTTTTTTTTCTTTAGAGACAAAGTCTCACTTTGTCCCCCTCGGTAGAGTGCTGTGACGTCATGGCTCACAGAAACCTCCAACTCTCAGGCTTAGGCCATTCTCTTGCCTTATCCTCCCAAGTATCTGGGACCACAGGCGCCTGCCACAATGCCTGGCTATTTTTTGTTGCAGTTTGGCCAGGGCCGGGTTTGAACCCATCACTCTCAGTATATGGGGCCGGTGCCCTACTCACTGAGCCACGGATGCCGCCTGAGTCCAGGAATTCTTATGCTGGACCAATGTCTTTGTATGGTCTCTTCTCTTCCTTGGGAACATCAACCATTCTCACGCCTCTTATCTACACCTCAGCCTTAAAAGCCAGATTCAAGTTTATCCTACGCCACAATGACCTACTTGGTATCACTATGATTTCCTACTTCATTTGTTCTCCCAGTTTCTGAAGATGTCTCTATAAACACTAGTCTTCTTAGTTGGTTTCCTTCCTCAATCAAATGACACACTTGTCAGGGCCCTAAAACCTCAGACAATCCTCTCAAATCCAAGTCAAGAGTTTTCATTTAGATGGAAACACAGGAATCCAGTGGGTGTGAGATGCAAAACTTCCTGGATGAGGCTGAAGAGGGGAAGATGGGTCAATGAGGAACAGATAAAAAGGAAACCAAATACCCCAGAAAGGAGCAGTGGAGATGACTTATGTGAGAAGTTAATCAAATACACCTCAGGTCAGGTCAGGTCAGAATGAACAATGCTAAAGAAAAGTGTTAAGAAGGGACTCAAGGAGACAGACGATTCTTCAGCTTCAAATATTACATTTCAAAGCTACAAAATGCTTAAGCTTAATTTCTCTTTGCTGATAACAAGAGAATCTTATTATCAGCGAAGAAAAATTAATCTATTATGCTTTTTAAACTTTTTACTCTGTGCCCAACAACAAAACTGTTTCATTAGTAGGCTGAAGAAAAAAGTATCTATTACATTTTTAATTATTTTTCTATTACATTTTTTAAACCTTTTATTCTCTGCCCAACAACAAGACCGTTTCATTAGTAGAGGGAAGAAAAAAGGGTGTAGTGTTATAATGAAGAATAATTCTCACTTAAGGTCCAACTTTCTGAAATCTTCTACAGATGGAAAGAACTGCCAAAAATGAATTGGAGCAACAGACTATCTCCACCCACTCACTATCTAGAACTTGGGAAATAAAGGTAAGGCCCTAGTCTCAACCAAACTCAAGTGCTGGCTAACTCAGCAGCTGTCCTGGTAGACAATACTCTTACTGGGGAGGTGGAGAGGTTGTCAATCATGTGGCAAGAACTGGAAGACCATTTGCTCTGATGCTTCAGGGCGTCACCTGACACCTGCATTTACAGAGTCTTTCTGCCTCGCTCTGGGAGGAGATGGCCAGAACACACCCTCCATATATCCCTAAGGTAGGCCCAAAATTTTTACTCACCTGGACAGAATACAGTCTAGAATTTACCTCTGGTCCTGGTGTGGTGGCTCATGCCTGTAATCCCAGCACTCTGGGAGGCCCAGATTGGAGGATCGCTTGGAGCTCAAGAGTTCCAGACCAGCCTGGGCAAGGACGAGACCTGGTCTCTACTAGAAATAGAAAAACCAACCCAACGTCCTGACAGGTGCCTGTAGTCCCGGCTATTTGGGAGACTGAGGCAGGAGGATAGCTTGAACCTGTAATTTGAGGTTGCTGTTTGAGGTTTCACTCTAGACTAGGGCAACAGAGTGAGACTGCTTCTCAAAAAACAAAAAAACAAACAAAACCCCAACTTACCTCTGTCTGACCTAGGTCAGTCGACAGTATTAGCTAAGTTAAATTCCCGCCTACTTCAAACGCTCCAGTCGTACATCTCTTTTCATGACTCGTCAAGTCCCTGAAGCACAAGAACCCATTCTAGGCAATTCGTGAATTCTCAAAAAAGATCCCGAACGTTTTCGCCCCTATATGAGAAAGCAGAGGCTGACCGGTCCAGACCAGCCCGCCCCAGGCTCACCTCGGAAGTGGCGACCCCGACCTTCTCGGACTCGTACACGAGCGACAGGGACCTGCCGGTGCTGGCGACAGTAGCCTCGGCCCTGCGCAGCACCTCCTGCCGCAGGGACTGCTGCCTGTCCGCGGGCTCTCCGGGCGCGTCGGAGGGGTCGCGGGCGTCCCTCCAGGGGACTGGCTGGGTGCCCTCGTCCTCCACGTCGTCGTCGAACGGATTGTAGCTTTTGGGGTAGGCCGACATGGTCTCGGTCTCTCAACAGAGAAGCAGCAGCGCGACGGTGGGCCGCCCAGCGTCTCGCCGCACCCGTCTGCCCCGCGGTCGCCCCGCGAGCTCCTTCCGTACGTCCTGCGCAGGCAGGCCCGCCCCCGGAGCGTACCATCGCGCAGGTCCGCGGGGCGCGAACACGTCGGCGCGCGCAACCGCAGTCTGCTGCTCGGCCTCCCTATCTCCTGAGGCAGTGGCTCCGCCCCCTGAGGCCCCGCCCTACCCAGGGGTGGAAACCGAAAGGTCACGTGGCGGGGAAGCCGGATGCAGTTGCGCCTGCGCGGTGAGCTCTGGGGCTCACGGGCCGGGTCCGGGGAGCCGGCGGGCTGCGCCGCGGCGCGCGCTATGATGGCGGCGGCCGCGGCCCGGGGAGGCGGCAGCGGCAGCTCGGGCGCCGGCTCCGGCTCCAGCTCCGGCTCCAGCTCCAGCGCCTCGCGGGGTTTCTACTTCAACACGGTCCTGTCACTGGCCCGCTCCCTGGCGGTACAGAGGCCAGCATCTTTGGAGAAGGTGAGGTCGGCGGTCTCGGCCGCGGGCTGACAGGAGGAGGGGCCTGTGGCGGCGAAGCGGGAAGGCAGGGCGAGGGTCTGTGGGGGCCGGAGTCGGGGGTCGCGAGCTGCCTGTGACAGGAGGGGGCTTGTCAGGGGGCAGACGTGGCCAGGTGAGCCTCATGGGGGAACGGGGTTGGTCAGGAGCGGGGCCGTGGGGGGGGGCGCTGCAGGTGGTGGGCGTGGGAGGGACGTGACTGGCCGGCCGGGGAGCATCTTGTGAAGTCGTCGGGGCCGCAGCGTGGGCGTCAAAGGGGCGCAGTGGGGTGAGCCGAAGACCAGAAGTCAAAACCGGGGGCTCCGGTCCCTATTTTCCTTGGTTTTTACCCCCTGACCTTGGGAAGATGTCTTTCTTGTAGGTTTGTTTACTCTCTTCACCAGATTGTGGTGGCGGGCAGGGGAAACCCTGCGTGAAAGTGCTTTCTAAACCGAAAACCGACTGCGCATTGTTATTTTACAAGCTGGGGGCGTTGGGCTGGGTCAAAGATGGTGCATTTGGAGGAGGGACCGTGGAGGGGAAGAGGGGGTGAACTGTCATTGTGCAGCGAAGTGAACTCAGGGTTGCTTCAGAAGGGAAAAGAGGATGGGTGCCAGAGGAATCCTTATCTTGGAAGAAAGGTGGAAGGCAGTTCAAAGGTATGCCTGGGATCATGGAAAGAACACATTTTAGAACCACGACTAAATTTGGTTCGGGGGTGCTCTGGTGATGGGCGAAAATGAAAAGCTGTTTTAGGCACTTTGACAAAGCGAGTGACCTGGTCTTTGGCTTTGGAGATTCTCAAATTTGATTTTTATCACTTACGTGCTGGGTGAGTGGGTCCTGGCAGATGGATGTTAATCTGACTTCTGGTGAAAGAAGGAGTACAGTTGATCTGGCACGGTGGCTCCTGCCTGTAATCCTGGCACTCTGGGAGGCCGAGGCGGGTGGAAATCACTTGAAGAGTGAGAGTTTGAGAGCAGCCTGAGCAAGGGCAAGACCAATCTCTAGTGAAAATAGAAAAGTTAGCCAGGTGCGTGGCAGGTGTCTGTAGTCCCAGCTACTCAGGAGGCTGAGACAGGAGGATCACTTGAACCCAGGAGTTTGAGGTTTGAGGTTGCTGACGCCAAGGCACTCTAACCTGGGCAACAGAGTAAGACTCTATTTTTATTTATTGAGACAGAATCTCATTTTGTCAGCCTTGCTAGAGTGCCTTGGTGTCAGCCTAGCTCACAGCAACCTCAGACTCCTGGGTTCAAGTGATGCTCCTGCTTCAACCTCCTGAGTAGCTGGGAATACAGGCACCCGCCACAACACCTGGCTATTTTTTAGAGATAGGGTCTTGCTCTTGCTCTTGCTCAGGCTCCTCATGAATCCCTGGGCTCAAGCATTCCACCTGCCACGGCCTCCCAGAGTGCTGGGATTATAAGTGTGAGCCACTGCGCCCAGCAAGAATCTGTTTTTTTAAAAAAAAATAAGTGGGAGTACAATAGGATGGAAAAAAATTAGCTGTGGGATACAGGACCATCTGAATTCAAATCCCCTTATTACTTGATTTACACTAATGTGTCTCCTGGCTATGTCAGTTCCTTACTTTGACCCTCTGTTTTCTCCTGTCCAAAGCAAGACAGTCCTTGGTATGAGTTTTGTAGAGATTAACAAAAAGGCTCATGGATACCTAATAAATGATCACTATTAAAATTTGATGAGCTTGACTAATGGACCGTAGTGCTGGTTGATTAAATCAAATGCATGCCAACTAGTCAGCACATTCTTTTCTTAGTAGAAGGACCAAAAACATATCAGAGGTTGATTGTTGGATTCAGGGAAAAGAGAGAAGAGAGTGAAGAAAATGGATGACCTTTGAGAAGAAGGTCCTGCAGCTCTAGCAGTGGTAGCCCTCCTTTCCATTCAGTAACTGAAAAGTGCACCTTGAGCTCATCTTGACCTCTTCAGCTGTGTTCACTAGTGGAAGGAACATTTTGTAATTGCAACATTGTTAGCTGTGTATCTTGTCATAACTACTTCAGCTGTGGAGATTGCAGTGTATTTTATAATTAACAGTGTCAGGTTGGCGGCTCCTTAGTTCACTTACTTCAGTAGGTACTTCAGTGTCATTGACGACATTTACCAATCAATCACGTCTAGTGTGCAGAAGAGTTAACAGCAGGTCTGAGGCTGTTGTGTTTACGAGGGTTTGCTTATAAAGTTGGCTCTTGGCTAGAATCTGGAAACTTGGCACGTACACAGTTCCCTCAATTCCCTAACTAACAAACGTGGTTCATCATGCCTAGATTCTTTTTACGAACAATATGACCTGTGCTGAACACCTGCTCTCCTTATGGGAATCCTTTTTTTCTTCTTTTTTTGTGATAGTCTTACTATGTTGCCATTGGTAGAGTGCTGTGTCATCACAGTTCACAGCAACCTCAAACTCTTGGGCTTAAGCGATTCTCCTGTCTCAGCCTCCCAAGTTAACTGGGACTACAGGTGCCCACCACAACGCCCAGCTATTTTTTTGTTAGAGTTGTCATTGTTTAGCTGGCCTGGGTCGGGTTCGAACCCACCAACTTAGGTGTTGTGTGGCTGGTGCTATAACTACTATGCTGTGGGCGCCGAGCCTCCATATGGGAATCTTGATTGCAAGGCATATGGTGCCTACATGACCAGCCCCAAATGAAACACCCCGAGCACTGAGTCTTTAATGGACTTTCCGAGGCACTAACATTGCACATGTGTTATTGCATTTTTGCTGCTTGTGCAAGGAGCAAGCTTGGCATGTACCTTCATAGTAGAGATAGAACACAAGGCAGCTGGGCATAGGTTTCTCCAGATTTCACCTGTGTCCTTTGCCTTTGTGATATCCTTTCACTATAAGAAAATTTGGCTGTGAGTACAACTATAAACGCATTTGTTGGTGGTCTTGGAGACCCCTGAAACAACTTATTACATATAGGAGATTCTTGTAGTTGGCTGATCCCATCAAGTATATGTGAATTCCTCTCATCCTCATCTAGGATCTTGAGACTTGATTATGGTAGGGATCACCATTACTGTTCAGTTCTATAACATGTGACTTACTGCATTCCTCTGCTGTAGAACAATTGACAAGAAGCCCTTAGATTCCTAAGAAGAAGATTCTTGAGGCTCTTATGAGTAAAGGAATTTCTGAGTACCCACCTGGGATAATAAAGATGGAGACTTAAGGGGAGACATAAGTGTTGAAAACCAGTTCCTCCTCCTCCTTCTCCTCCCTTACCCCTTGCTTCTCTCTTTCCTTTTTTCCAGAGAAGGATCAGAGTACTAAAAAGGGCTTGATCAGATGGGGTTACCCCAGAAAAGGCTAAGTTTGCTGACTCAGACCTGACACCTCAGTTCAGACTTTGGTAACTCAGCAGTCCTGTCCTGCCTTTAGTGGGATTTAGGTACATTAATGACTTTATAACCCTCCCTACTTTTGCCCTTTTTTTGAGAGAGAGAAAGAGTCACTGTTGACCAGGCTAGCAGGCTAGAGTGCCATGACATCAGCCTAGCTCACAGCAGCCTCAGACTCCTGGCTCCTGGGTTGAAGCAGTCCTCCCACCTCAGTCTCCCCAGTAACTGGGGCCACAGGCATCTGCCATGATACCTGATTGATTTTTCTATTTTTAGTAGAGATGGGGTCTCACTCTTGCTCAGGTTTGTCTTGACCTCCTCAACTCAAGGGATCTGCCTGCCTTCACCTGTCAGAGTGCCAGGTTTACAGGTGTGAGCCACAAGGCCCAGCCCTTTGCTTTTGCCGTGCCTCCTGCCTCAGTAGTGTTTGCTTACTCTAGTCTCAAGTTGTGAAACCAAACCTGTCACCACTCAGTGGATTTTACTTTTTCTTTAATTGCTTCATTTACTCTTCCATTCATAAAACATGCATTGAGCTTCCACTGCCAATTGGTGTGTGTGAGGTCAGGTAGGACACCCCTGATTTGGTTGCTCAGATGACCAGCAACCAGTCAGTCTTGCTGCCAGTCTCCCATCTGGTCTTCTTTATCCTTCTTTCCTTGAATAAGCCAGTGAGATCCCATCTACAGACTCCTGCAGTGTTCAAGATCCAAGACCCTGGGGCTTTGACCTTTTCAGCTTCACAATGCTGGAAAAATGTCAACACCATGATTTTTTACTTCATATTCGATCACTATAAAGGACAGACTGGATCACCATGAACTCCAGAAAGCCTACTGCTCTAAGTGCCTAGCCACACATTCCTCCAGCTGTAGACTAGTGTTAACAAGCTTATCTTTTGGAGCACATATTTCTAGCATGGAAGGTTCAGCTTGTCCCTAAAGCCTCAGTGCCATTTAAACAGCAGATTCACAGATAGCTAGGATACCTCAGGATTTTGGCATTCAAAGCAAAGAACACAGAGTTTTTTTTTTTGGCCGGGGCTGGGTTTAAACCCGCCACCTCCATCATATGGGGCCAGCGCCCTACTCACTGAGCCACATGCACCACCCATAGAGAAGAGTTTGTTAAAAACTAAGTAATTATAGGCTTGGTGCCTTAGCACAATGGTTACATACGGTGGCTCCTGAACCCCAGTCTAAGGCCAGGCTGTGCCTTAGACTGGGGTCCCACCGTGAGCCCCACCCCTTTGCTTGGAGCCCTCTCTAGGAGATAGCATCTGCGAAGCCCTCTGGACCAGGTTCTACCCAGTCTTCAGCCCTCTCCTTGTGGGACAAGGATGAGAGGAGAAAAATAGACAAGAAGAAAAAGGCTTTTCAGTGCTGGGATCTCTACATACAATTGGCTTCTAGACCCCCCTGTTTGATTCTATCTGCCTGCTGGTCTTACTCTACTTTCCTTCTTCTCACCTGTCTTCAGAATGTTGCTGAGCCACCTCTCTCAGCCTTCTTCCTGGCTCTGCCTAGTTTTTCTTCCTCTATCTTCAGGAAATTGGTGACCGGCTCCTTTATCTCCTCATTTGGTCTGTGTCAAACCAGTGGAGCTTGGGTGGCATCTGTGGCTCACTGAGTAGGGGCGCTGGCCCCATACGATGGAGGAGGCGGGTTTAAACCCAGCCCCTGCCCCCCCCCAAAAAAAACCCAACTCTGTGTTCGTTGCTTCGAATGCCAAAATCCTGTGGTATCCTAGCTATCTGAATCTGCTGTTTAAATGGCACTGAGGCTTTAGGGACAAGCTGAACCCTCCATGCTAGGAATATGTGCTCCAAAAGATGAGCTTGTTAACACTAGTCTACAACTGGAGGAATGTGTGGCTAGGCACTTAGGGTAGTAGGCTTTCTGGAGTTCATGGTGATCCAGTCTGTCCTTTATAGTGATCGAATATGAAGTAAAAAATCATGGTGTTGACATTTTTCCAGCATTGTGAAGCTGAAAATTTCCTATCCTCTTTTTTCCTTTTCCTTTGTGAGGTTATGTTAAAAAGAGCCATCCACAGAGTTAGAGGTGAGAGAATGAGGGTAGGCAGCAGGTGTTCATGTTGCCAGAACCATTATAATTAAATCAACTCCAGAGTATTTTAAAAAGACATTAGCAGAAGGAAAGTCTTTATCTGTAGTCGTGTCACATTTGGTAGGGCAGCCATAACAAAGTACTGAAAGCTGTGTGGCTTAAACAATGCAAATTTGTTTTCTCACCATTCTAGAGGCTGGAAGTCCAAGATCAAGGTCATAGCAGTGTGTGTTTCTTCTGAACCTGCCTTGTCCTTATGTCGTCACACAGTCTTCCCTCAGTACCTGCCTACATCACTAGCTGCTGCTCCCCCAGAGGGTAGAAATGTTCTATTTCTGACTCCTTACTGCAGAGTCTCTTTTTAGGTGTCTGTGTTTGCAGTTTGAACTCTTTGGGGATATAGTTGCCTCTAAACTTTTCCACCAGCAGCTGTTACCATCATCAGTTTTAGTTGCTGAAGTTTATGCATTTCATCTTCACGATTATGTATATGTATTTTTAAAATTAAAAGAAAATTATTTTTACATTTGCCTGTTTTCATGTATCTTGGCATGTTGGAAGAAAGCTTGGTGTCTCATGAGCATAGCCAAGAGAGCCTCAGTGCTACTTTTATTCATGTGGTAAACTGACAGATAAATACAGGGTTAAGGCCAAAATCCTCAGGTCTCATGAGCAGGTAATGAGTGCTGAGAGGCTCTGTAACTGCTAAGGAAGTCATTTTCTCTCTCTCTCTTTTTTTTTTTTCTGAGACAGAGCCTCACTATGTCATCCTGCGTAGAGCGCTGTGACCTCACAGCAACCTCAAACTTTTGAGCTTAAGCAATTCTCTTGCCTCAGCCTCCCAAGTAGCTGGGACTACAGGCACCCGCCACAATGCCTGGCTATTTTTTTTTTTTTTTATTGTAGTTGTTGTTTGGCAGGCCTGGGCTGGATTTGAACCTGCCACCTCTGGTGTATATAGCTGGCGCCTTAGTTACTTGAGCTGCAGGCGCCAAGCCCTTTTCTTCCTTTCTAATACAAGAATTTAAAGATACAAATTTTCTACTAAGTGCTGCTTTAGAGGCATCTCAGAAATTTTGATTCCTTTTAATCATGTCCAAAATATTTTCTGATTTCTCCTTATTATTTCTACTTTGATCTCGAGGTGTTTATAATTTCCTGAAACTTTGGGATTTTACAAATATTTTTCAGTTGATTTCTTTTTCTCCTAGCCCTTATGAGGTCTAATTAACTTTTTCTGTTATTGATTTCTAACCCAATTCTGTTGCAGTCAGAAAACATATTCTGATTTCAATTCTTTTAAATTAATTGAGACTTGTTTTATGACCTAGGATGGAATTTTATATTGTGGATTGTTTAGGTTTTTTTATCTTCCTTTATGCAATGTTGAGGTTTGTTCTGGGTTGTTACTTTTTTTTTTTTTTTTTTTTTGGAGACAGTCTCAAGCTGTCATCCTGGTAGAGTGCCATAGCGTCATAGCTCACATTAATCTCTGGGGTCGTCTCAAACTTGGGGGCTCAGGCAATCCACCTGCCTCGGCCTCCCAGAGTGCTAGGATTACAGGTGTGAGCCACTGCGCCTGGCCTGGGTTAAGTTAATTGTTTAACTTGATTCTTCTGAGGCTAGTTTTTTTCAAAAGAGCATTATTGAGATACAATTCACACACCACAAAATTTACCCATTTTAAATGTACAATTCAGTGTTTTTAGTGTATTTATAGATTTGTGCATCTTTCCCTTTCCATTACTCCTGAAAAGAATTCTGCATCTCTTCGGTGTCAACCTCCAACCCTTTTAGCCTCATACCTAGGCAGCCACTGACCTACTCTCTCTCTCCTTAGATTTTCCTGTTCTGAACATTGTATAGAAATAAAATCATACAATATGTGGTCCTTTGTGATCAGCTTCATAGATGAACTTTGCTGTTGTAATACACATCATTACTTTGTTATTTTAGATACAAATTTCTTATAAGATACATGATTTGCAGACATTTTTTGCCCATTCTATGAGCTTTTTCACTTCATAGTGTCCTTTGAAAAATAAGTTTCTAACTGAAATCATATCCATTTTACTGATTTTTTTCCTTTTATTGTTTGAGTTTTGGGTGTCATATCTAACCATTGCCTAATTCCAAGGTCACAGAGATTTACACCTATATTACCTGTTAGAGGTTTTGTAGCTTAGCTCTTATATTTGAATGGTTTGGTTTGGTTTTGCTCTTTTTTTTTTTTTTTTTTTTGAGGCAGTCTCACTCTGTTGCTCCAACTAGAGCACAGTGGTGTCACTCACTACAACTTCAGCCTCCTGGGCTCAAGTAATCCTCCTGCCTTGGCCTCTCAAGTAGCTAGGACTACAGGAGCATATCACTGTGTGTGGCTAATTTTTCCATTTTTAGTAAAGATGGGGTCTCATTCTTACCTAGATGGGTCTCAAACTCATAAGCTCAAGCAGTCCTGCCGTGGACTTCTGGAGTGCTAGGATAACAGGTGTTAGCCACCAAGCCCAATTTTATTCTTCAGCATGTGAATATCCATTTGCCTTAGCACCATTTCTTGGAAAACTTGTCTTATTCCTGTTGAGTGGTCCTGGAACTCTTGTCAAAAATCAGTTGACCACAAATCTGAGGGTTTATCTGTGAACTCTCAGCTCTCTTGCTCTGCCTGTCTGTCCTGAAGATGGCGCACTGTCCTTTAGCTTTCTAGTAAATATTGGAATTGGGGAAATAAGAGTTTGTTGGTTTTTTTTTTTTTTTTGAGACAGAGGCTCAAGCTGTCACCCTGGATAGAGTGCTGTGAGATCACAGCTCACAGCAACCTCCATTTTCTGGGCTCAAGCGAGTCTCCTGCCTCTGCCTCCCAAGTAGCTGGGACTGCAGGTGCCCACCACAACGCCCGGCTATGTTTTTAGAGATGAGGTCTTGCTCTGGCTCTGGCTGGTCTTGAACCCGTGAGCTCAGGCAGTCCACGCACCTTGGTCTCCTAAGTGCTGGGATTAAAGGCGTGAGCCACTGTGCCCAGCCTCTGGAATAGTTTTCTTAATTTGCTCATTTCTGCTTTATAGAAATACAATTGATTTTTGTACATTGGTCTTGTATCCTGCAACCTTCCTGAACTTACTAGTTTTAATACATTTTTAGTGAATTCCTTAGGTTTTCCTATATATAAAAATTGCCATCTGCAAATATATTTTTATTTCTTCCTTTTTAATATGGATATCTTTCATTTCATTTTCTTGCCTAATTTCCCTAGCTAGATCCTCCAGCACAGTGTTGAATAGAGGTGGTGAGAGTGGACATCCTTGTCGCATTTCTAATTTGGGGAAAACTTTTGGTCTTTCATGCTGAAGGTAGGCTGGTGGCTGTGAGTTTTTCTTTTTTCTTTTTTTTTTTTGAGACAGCCTCAAGCTATCACCCTGGATAGAGTGCTGTGGCATCACAGCTCACAGCAACCTCCAATTCCTGGGCTCAAGCGAGTCTCTTGCCTCCGCCTCCCAAGGAGCTGGGACTACAGGCGCCCGCCACAACGCCTGGTCTTTTTTTTTTTTTTTTTTTTGTTGTTGATGCTGTCATTGTTGTTTGGTGGCCTGGGCTGGATTCGAACCCACCAGCTCAGGTGTACATGGCTGGCGCTTTAGCCAGCTGAGCCACAGGCGCCGAGCCGGCTGTGAGTTTTTCATAGATGACCTTTATCAGGCTGAGGAAATTGTCTGTATTCACAGTTTGTCAAGTGTTTTTATCACAAAGAATTTTTTTTAAATTGTTGGGGATTCATTGAGGGTGCAAGAAACCAGGTTACCCTGATTGCATTTGTTAGGTAAAGTCCCTCTTACAATTGTGTTTTGCCCCCAAAAGGTGTGGCACACACCAAGACCCCATCCCCCTCCCTCTTTGCTTCTCTCTGCTCTTCCTTTCCCCACTCCTCCCTCATTCTTTCTCTTTCTGCTGTCCCCCTCCCCCACCCCTACCATGTCATTAATTGTCATTAATTGTCCTCATATCAAAATTGAGTA
>CAUYON010187379.1:0-18771 GCA_963573935.1 Arctocebus calabarensis
CGCTCGCGCCGTCCACTGCGCCCCGCGCTGCCGCCCCGCCCCCCCCCCCCGCCCCGCGACGCCCCGGCCCCCCCCCCCCCCCCCCCCCTACCCCCCCCCCCCCCCCCCCCCACCCCCCCCCCAACGAGCCGGCGGGGGGGGGGGACGGGGGGGGGGGGGGGGGGCGCCCGGGGTGCCGCGGGGGGGGGGGGGGGGGCGGGGCGGCAGCGCGGGGCGCAGTGGACGGCGCGAGCGGGCGGCGCGGACGGCGGCTCCAGACGCGGCGAGCGGGCAGAGCGGCGCTGCGTCTCCGGCGGGAGCTGCGGGCGCGGGCGGCTCTGGGCAAGGTGAGCAGCCGCTGCGCCGGGCCGGGCTCCCCCTGCACGCGCCTCTCCCGGGTCTGCGAGCTGCGGGCGGGCGCCCGGGTCCCCGCCGGCCTCCTCCCGGTCCCCGTGGGGGCCGAGCCGCCTTGCGCCCGCACCTGACGCGCCCGTCCCGTTCTGTCCCCGCAGATGCTCGCGGCGCCGGCCGTGCTGTGCGTGTGCGCGGCCGCCTGGTGCGCTCAGGCTCTGGCGGCCGCGGCCGGGGGCCGGTCGGACGGCGGCAGTTTTCTGGATGATAAACAATGGCTCACCACCGTGTCTCAGTACGACCAGGAGGCCGGACAGTGGAACAGATTCCGGGACGTAAGTGCCACGCGCCTCGGTGCCCGGCGGGTCTCCGGGTCCCCACTGCTCCCCGCACCCCTTTCCCCGCCCGGCCCCCCGTTCCCCGAGCGTGCGAGTGCGGGCTCTGCCCTCCCAACTTGTGCCTGGACCCTCCGGCCGCGGGCGATGGGCAGGTGCATGGACGCGCCCGGAGACGTGTCGCCGCTCAGTAAACGGGATCGACCCGGTTACTCAGAGGGAGGCGGGAGGAAGGCGCGAGATTTATCAGTGCCGGCTGCCCCTGCGGGGGGGGGTCTGGCCTCGCCAGTGGGCAGGAGTTTAGCTGCTCCCCGTTATGTAAAATTGCCCATCAGGTTTGTACTTGGACATGAACTTTAATCCAGACATTACAATGCATTCGACTGCATCGTAATACGAAATGAATGACCGCCCTAAAATCTGCGGGGTGAGGACGGGGGTGGTGGGGGTCTTGCAGGTGACAGCGAATTACAGTGTAGACGGAGTACCCTGGGGAGTGTCCCGAAGGAGGGTTGTTAGGACGGAGCCAGGGCGGTGACACGTCGCCCCCGCTCGGTCCCAATGGGGCAGGTGGAAGCGGCCAGGCGGGTTCACCCGGGAGCCTTGGACTTGTCTGTCCAGCGTGGAGGCGGCCCCAGCGCGTCCTTTCAAATTCTAAAGGCCAGGCAGGGAGTGGGGGTGATTCACAGACGCATTGCCAGCCCTGAGTGCGACCTGGGAGAGGATTTCCTGAGGAGTCCTGCAGGGCTCTGCCGGGAGAGGACTTAACTTCATCAGCTCTCATGGTTAGACTTTGAGAAAATAAATGGAAGCTCCCTGCACTTGGCACTGTGGCTCCCCTGTCCTTCCTCCCAGCACCCTTCCAAGTAGAAACTAAGTCCCATCCATCAGGTGTATTCCCGAAGAAACACTGGATTTAGGTAGTGGATGCTGGGCGTGGGTATGTGGAGTGAAAAATAGATTAACACAGAAGGATCACATGCACAGAATGATCACATGCTTTATGAACAAATCTTAAACATTTTATTGCTAAAGGAAAGTTCTGATGAAAGCAAACCCCTTGTACATGGGTGTCGACTTTATACCAATATTGAATGAGCAAGCCAGCAAGCAAATGAATGAGAGATTTCTAAAGCTGCGCAGAATTTGTCACGTTCTGATTTGGAAAAAAAAATAACCACCCAAACGTTTTTTCAGCGTTCACACACAAGGCTTAACATTATGACATTTCATTACGTAATGGCTACTTTATCCTCTAAAAATAAAATTTTGAAAACCCTCTCAACAGTGGGATATGTTTAGCAGATACACTGCTTGAATGCTGTTTTCTGTATTTTTTTAGCTGTGTTGGATAATGATAAGTACTAGAGGCCCCCGAGGGAGAATTGGGAAAGAGCCACCACCTTCTCTCAGAGCTGGGCTGGGGTTTGGGGGTAAAAGCTTTCTTCTCTGGATACATTTTAAAGTCTTGAATGTTTTAAAGTCCTCTGACTTCATTCAGAATTCTTTATTGAACTGTTTAGCGTGATAGTTGGATAGTTTTGAATGTGTTTGATTTAAACTATTGAGACAGCTTGTGTTGCCTACTGTAGAACTAAATATTTTAGAATTCATGGAGCCAGTTTCTATAGAGACTGTGTTTTATTGGGATATTATTCTCAAGTATTCTTACATGCTATCAAGGAAACAGTTCATCAGCGTTGTATGTAAATTTAAATGGAGGAGTTACTGAGATTTTTAAGCAGTGTATGTTTTGAAGTATATGTAATACAAAAAATATGACTGACTTGAAAAATGTACATTGGATTTTAGGATAACCATTTTAGCAAGACAGTTACATTTTTGAAAAGATGATTTCATTTTTTTCCTTTTCAGCCACCTGTTGCTTATTAGTAACATGATAAAATGTTGCTGACAGTGTGGCTTCTCAAATAATAACTCAGAATGCATAATGTAGAATTTTTATTTAGATCACCCACTCCACTGCCATGTACATATTGTCTTTTCCTTTTGGTAAATCATTAGCTTCATAATTTCCCCGCATCTTTCAGGATGTTGTTTATTTTTTAGTTCATTTACAGCTGGAAGCACATTGCTTGGAATCATCTTGTGCCGCTCCCAATCTGCCTTTCTTATGTATTAAATTATGGATGTACATGTTCAGTTTATAGAAAGGCAAAGAGTCAAAGAAATGTGAACTCCTTTAAAAAAAGATTTACATGAAGTCCTCCTGTTTTGTGTTTTTCTTCCATAAAAATATAATTTCATTAAGAAAGGAAAAAGAACCTTGGAAAGCCACAGCATAATTATTATTAGATGTAATCCTTACCTTTTTTGTAAGTGATTATTTTGTATAATTAGCATTAATTTCTGAGTAACTCCCTAATGAAAGTTTGAGCTTTGCCTTCTTGTGAATGATATTTGAAAATTATATGGAATAGTATTTAAAAATATATTCTGCATTACATTGTAGTTGAATGATTTTTAAAATAAACGTACTATTTGTACATTTTAAACGCACTGTAAATATGTAAGTATATTTTATTGGTGATAAAGCTTTAGGAATAAGAAGCACGGATAGGAAGTGTTATGTGAGAGCAGATGAACTCATTTTCTCAATTTTCCCAATGTAAATCACAGAAATAATGAAGCCAAAGAAACTTACGATGAGTGTTAACAAAGAAGAAACTTCCCGTAGTAGCAACTGTCCAGTGGATAAAGTGTTGTTACTTTGGTTGTTCTTCAAAATGCACAAAATGTGATTTTTATGGACATAAAGAGCTGTAACTATTTTGAAAATTATTAATATATTTAGTTATTAGTATAGACATTGTAGTAGAAATTTTAATCCGTATGTTTTAGGAAAAGAACAAAAGTTTACCTTGAAGACATAGGTAAGTCACCACACTTAGAAGTACCACAGATGGAACCAGCATGTTATACTCAGGTTGTAATTAATGGAAGTAAAAAGCTCTCAGTTTAGCAGATACACGGATTGCGTGCTGTTTTGTATTTTTTTGGCTCTGCTGGGTGGTGATAAAATCAAGGAGCTGAGAATTGTGAGAGTACCACTACGTGGGTAAAGGGTTCCTTGACCTTACTCTTACATAGATATTAGGAGAATTAAAAAACTGGATCATTATAAGGAAACTGAATTACTAACCCAAATGTCTCCTACATTGGATATTTCAAACATTTATGTTTTATAAATTCAATTAAAGCATACCTTTTACATGCAGTAAATGGCTTTAGGATTTGGAATCTAATTAAGTAGTAATACATGATAGAATACCGTTATTAACTTTCTTATTGATTTCACTGAAGCACATGTAGTGATTAAGAAGGACAGGAAGATAAAATACAAGAAACATCCAAATACTATTACGGTGGAAGCAATATAATCAAATCTAGAAAAAGGAGGAATGATGGCTATGCTAATTTTCAGTATATTATGTAATAAAATAAGGATTATACCCTTAAATTGGAATTTAAATAGTTCTAAAGCAGATTTGTTTTCCAGTAAAAGTACCTGGAGCTCATTTTTAACTTAGTTTTAAGAAATGGTTACCGGTTGTGTTGCAAAAACCACAGTCAACGTCAGTTTACATTTATTCCCTGAGTGATTGTTAATGCACTTTAAATATGTTGAAAGCAATAGTAAAGGCTTACTGTTTGAAATTTGTGATCCCTTAATAGCAGGCAGAAGAGTTTTACTGTTTTACTTCTCAGCAACATGTACAATAAATACAATCAAAGAATTCTTAATAACTCAGATAAATTTAACACAGTACACTATTCTCTCTGTTCAGGAATACTTTCTCAATGGATATCCAGTTTTAGAAATGTGCATTTTCAGTGTTTCTCACTATGAAGCAGTATTTGCAACCGTGGTAATCATCTGTTTTTTATCACAACTGAGGATATAGGCTTTTCTTGGAAATTCTTCCCAGTTAAGTTTCTCTCTTGTTTTATTACGGGCACTGTGTTTAGTTCGTACGAGCTTTTGAAGGTACTATGTGTATCTGTTGGTCTGTGCTGAAGTGTGCAGCATATGGCAGTGTTTACAGTGGACTCTTACCAAGACCACTGAAATCATGAGACTGAGTCCAGAGAGACGCAGTTGACTTCTTAAGAGAAGCGATAGGCAGCCCGTGACAATTCTGGGACCACTGAGCAATCACAGCAGCAGAGACGCCTTGTGGAGCGCCCTGCCCAAACTCCTGTCCTTGGCCTCTGGGTCTTAGTTAAGCCAGAAGTGTGGTCCAGATGCCGCCTTCCTATTTCTTAACCCAGCTTTTCCCCCTCTGCCGTGTTTCCCAGGCTTAAGGTTGGCTTACTCAAATCAGGCATAACACAGTGAAGGAATCAGGTCAGAGAATGATCCCCATTGATCTCATGGTTTCCAGAGAGAGAATCTGTAGGAGAGCTGCCTAACCATTATCAGACTCCGTCAGAAGGCCTGAACGGATTACAGACTGTGGCCAGTCTTCCATGGGTTCATCCGGTCGGAAATCTAGGGTCTCAAATGGTGCTATTCACTCGCTCGCTCTGCAGACGTCATGCTCTAGTGCCCTGAGAGGTAAAGGACTCTGTGTCTATTTTGTATGTTTATACATACTTATATTAGATAAGTGCAAAATACATATGCATCATATATTTACTTTATATGAATGTACATGTGTGCAAATATGCAGCACATCAAATTTTATAGGTGGATATATAATTATATACATATAGTTATTATACATAACGTGCTAAGTAGAAAGCCAGTGTCTATCCACCCACCATACGTTCATCTCTGTTAGCTTTCCGTGTGTTTCTCCTGGTTAGGTCTTATGCCTCTATGACTTGAGGAGATGATCTCATTTGCTGTTACATCTGTGGACACAATGTGCCTTGATGCTTCTTACGGGAATCAGCCTGTTTGGGGTTATGTATTTATACTTTTTAGCTAGATACACAAAAAGAACATCTTGTACTGCTAGAAAGCATTTCTTTCCTACTCTCACAATAAGACTGCTGGGTTAGATGCTTTTAGATCTCAGGATTCTGACTCAGAGAGACAGTTTCTGTTCTTACACAACTTTAGTTTTCGTGATTTCGTGATCTGGGTCAGAATTTTATTTGATGCACTTATTTTAAGAGACTGATCTTTGACTTTGTACAAACTAATCCAAGTCCTTGAAGTTATTGGAATATGCTTATGTCTTATCTCATTTATGAAAATCATTTTATCTTCTGTGCCTTTTCTAGATTTGGATAACCCACTCGACAATGAACTCCCTGGACAGCTAGCTATAGGGTAGAGTACCCTCCCTCCAAAAATCCTACAGTTCACCTGGCGTTAGCACAATACCTGGCTCAGAGTTGGCATCAGAAAATATTTACTGAATGAAGGGACATTATGTTCAAATTATACAGCCAGTTGGAAAGGCCTTACCTACAGGGTTTTAGTACTGCTTTGTCTTTTATTGACTGATTCCATTTCTAGACTTTTCAATCCTAGTTTTGTAATTTAAATACATGGTTTTATAAAGTATAACGTTTCAAGTGCTGAACTGCTTTAGCCTTGTGAGTTCCAAATGCACCAAAGTGGTAAGGCTGTGCCAACACTGTTTTGCTCAGTTTAGAATGGCCAACAGTAGGTGGCAGCACCGAGCATCCTGGCCTGGCTCTGCCAGGGCATCCAAAGCTTTGCCTTTAGTTTCTTATAGTTTTTAACCCCTCGTGGAGGAAACTTGGCTGAGTTTTGCTTTGATCAGGTAAATTGCACTGAAGTCTTTGTTTTGCTTTCTTGTAATTGCTATCAAACATCAATACCTTCCCTCTCTTCTCTAACCACCGCACCCCAATTCCTGGTTTTACAGCTGAATACAGATAGTTCCCAGACCATGCAGGTTTATGTCTGTCTTTGCTGCCTCACTTGTAATTTCTGATGTTAGTTAGAGACAGGCTAAGTTCCTGCAAAAAAAGGAAACCCTGAGTCAGAAAACCTTAATTGAGATTTTTGTTTCTGTCAAGAAGAGGCTGTCCAGGCCTGGTCTCCCAGGGTCGCTCCTGTCCCATGGGAAGGTTTACGCTTTAACGTAAGTGAAAGTCCAACACAAGCCCTGGTCTTGGAGTTGACCACAAAGCAATCACTCATGACTTCCACCTGGATTTCACAGGCCTGAGCGCAGTTACGTGGCCGCCTCTGACGACCATGTAGATTTAATCTGTTGTGGGAAGGGTTAACATGAAGAGAAAAAAGTGGTAACTGGTGCTGGAACAAAATTTTGGCAACTGCTGCATCTATTAATGCTCTGTCAGCCATCTCAGAGTCTCCTGAAGAACTTCTCATTCTTCACCCTGTGCCCTCTGATGGACTTTTATCAGTGCCTGTGAATTGCTTGTTTTGCCTTCAACCTTTTCCTCCCTAATTCCAGACTATTCCGGTATCTTAGCCACGAGGGACCGGCTGAGTTTGTTGGTCAGGGCAGAACTAGGACACCTGGCACCCAAGGTTCAGCACGTAGGAATTTGATGCAAGTAGCAGTGTCCTGATTTCTAAGAGGAAATGTTTGATGTCAGGACCAAGGAATAACATCCCACAAATTCTCCCATCAGGGAGCCCACTCCGATGGCCAGTCTTCTTCTGAACAAGCTCTGCCGTCCAGGAGCCCACGTCTGATGACCAGTCTTCTGCTTTCTCAAAATCATTTAGCAAATATTCTGTGAAACCTTTTTTATACAGATTATCAGTCATGGGTCAGACGTGTTCTTGTGTGAGGCATGGATGTCATTCACAGGGGGAAGTAGACTTCTCACACTCCTTTATGGAAGAACAGGATTCCATCGTGCAGCCAGCATCGAGTCTCCTCTGATGCAGAAAAAGGAAAGCACCTTTGATACCAAGTTCCTTTCACTGGAATCACATCACAAGCAGTGCGTGCTGGGTTTATGCCGCTCTTAGTCGAGGCAGCAAAGAGAAAGGGGAACACGCCAGATTTGTGAGACCTGCCCGGTGGACCTTCTGCTTCCAGCTCTCTCTCTCGCTGTAGGAGAGTGCTCCCTGGGGTAAGCTGAGGTGGCTGATTGCCCTTTTGTCTCTCAGGTTTTCTTTTTTTTTTCCCCTTTGGAGAGACCCTTAATTTTTCCTTTTTCCATGTTTGCCAGAGGAAAACTTTAGCATTCATTTTTTGGGTACATATTTTTGGTATGGGTCTTTTGTAAGGGGTTATTATATAATGTTTGCATAATATTTTGTTATATTTAAATTAATAATGCAGTCCACAGATATACAAGGTAAAGACGTAGATAGACAGTTTTATGTGACAGCCCCAGCACCCTTCCACCAGAGCCTGTTCTTCAGTTTCCGACTCACAAGCTGTTTTTCTAGGAAGCAGTGGCCTGAGCCAGAGGGGTCGTCTCTCACTTCCGAACAGTAGTTCTTTCTATTTAGAATTTAAGGATAATGGCTTAATTTTTTTTTTTCATTTCATTAGTCAGAAATAGCACCATGATAATTCACTAATTCATTTAATGGTTTCAAACGTGCCAGTTAAATAAATAAAAATGATTTCTAGGATTTGTGTGAAGTAGAGCCCTCCCTTTTTCTATGTAGCTTGTGCACTTTGAAGACTTCTAAGCCAAATTGTCACTCAGTAGAAAATAGGGTAATTTCAGTATTCTGTTATCATAACTGTTTAATGATAAAAAGTTACTGATTATTTTAATTACGTTACTTATCTCAGTCTGACAAAGTTTTAAGTAGTTAGCTATTGCAGCAATCTATAATTTTGTTAGGTTTGAACATTTAGAAGTTTGGTTTACTATTAATATAATTTAGAAAAGGAACTTAAATTTGGCATATATGGATTTTTAAAGACACTATAAAATAACAATATGTGAATGCTTTTTCTATAGCACTGTTTTTGTGAATTTAGGAATCAAGTGTGTGTTAATATTCTTAGGTAGTTGCTATGGCATTTCATCAACAAAACAACACAACTTTTTGTTTTCTGAATACGTAAGGTAAAATAAACTGTATCATAACTTTTTAAAACTTTCTTTTTATAATGGATGTTTTCTTTTTGTCTTACTTTATTCTTGGAAAACTCCAAACACCTCTGGTAATTATGTCAAAATAACATCTTTCATTGTGCAACACAAATACATGTAATAAAAATGCAAAAGATAAAAAAAGGAAAATTGATTATAGGGAAACTATGGAATCAGTGTTAAAAAGTAAATGCAATTTTATTAGACATTTTAACTATAAATGATGAGATTTTAATTTACTCCCTGTTCCTCTAAGCAAATGATTTTTAAAATAAGTTAAATGCATGATTTTGTATATGATATGGTACTAATTTGGCTTATTATGGTTAGAGGAGATGATGATAACAATGTACTCACTCAAAATGTCAAATGAGGTAAGCCTAAACATGTACTAATAAAATAGAGAGCAAAAACAGACTCTTGTCTAGAAATTTAAAATAATATAATAATAAAACAAGCATTTTCATAGAACTTACTACATGCTACACGTCAATTTTTACGTGTTATTTAGCAATGTGTCTGTGATAAGTAATGATGTACGGTTAGTAACTCACTATGTGGGTCAGGAAACTGTGGGCCAAGCCCACACGGCTGGGTGGGTCAATGCTTGCTCTAACACTGGCCTCTTTTCTCCAGAGTCCTTATCCTTAAATCTGAGAAGGGTAATATTTGTTGGCCCATAAATGCTGTTTTTGGTGTCTGTTATATAGTAGGCTCTTTTAAGTACATTACTCCCCTTACTATCATCATACACATATAGTTTTAAATTGTAAAAAAATGGGGCAGTGCAAGTGGCTCAAAGGAGTAGAGCGCCGGTCCCATATGCCGGAGGTGGCGGGTTCAGACCCAGCCCCGGCCAAAAACTGCATAAAAAAAATAAAAAAAAATTGTAAAAAAATCGTCTAATGCAAAATGTACCGTATTAGCCATTTTAAGAGTACAGTTTAGTATTTAGTATATTTATATTGTCATGCAACCAATTTCTATAACTTTTTATTAGCCAAACTGAAACTTTAATCCCATTAAACAACTCCCCATTTCACCCTTCCCGTGGCCCCGGCAACCATTGTACTTTGTGTTTCTATGAATTTTCCTACTTTAGATGTACGTGTAAGTGGAATCCCTCGTACTGGCTTAATTCAGTTAGGTTGGTGTCTTCAAGTTTTATGCACATTGTGGCACATGACAGGATTTCCTTCTTTTTGAAGACTGAGTAATGTTCCATTGTTCGCATATTCTATACTTTATTCTCCTCTTACTTACTAGTAGAAGCTGGGTCGCTTCAACCTCTTGGCCCTTGTGAATAGTATCTCTGTGAACAGGGGTGTGCAAATATGTCTTCAAACACCTGCTTTCAGATCTTTAGGATGGGTACTCAGGAACGAATTGCTGTATCTCGTGGTAGCTCTGTTTTTGGTACTTTTTTGGGACCTGTCATACTGCTGTCCCTAGTGGCTGCATTATTTTACATTCCCACCATTGTGATGTAGGCATTCCACTTTCTCCACGTCCTCACCAACACTTAACTATACTTACTGTGTGTGGTTTTTTTTTTTGCGGTTTTTGGCTGGGGCTGGGTTTGAACTCACCACCTCTGGCATATGGGGCTGGTGCCCTACTCCTTTGAGCCACAGGAGCCTCCCTGTTTTTTTTTTTTTTTGTACTCACCATAATGGGTGAGAGGTGGTAATCTCATTGTGGTTTTGCATTTCATCATTAATTAGTCATGTTGAGCATCTTAACTTGCTTGTTTTAGTCATTTGTGTATCTTCTCTGAGGAAATCAATCTCTACTCAGGTACTTGGCCTATTTTTAAATTTTTTGTTTTTCTTAGTTCAGTGTTTAACAACTTCAGAAGTAGAGATTATTATTATTGAATTTTTTGAGACAGAATCTCACTTTGTTGACCTCAGTAGAGTGCTGTGGCATCACAGCTCATAGTAACCTCAAACTCTTGGGCTCAAGTGATTCTCCTGCTTCAGCCTCCTGAGTAGCTGGGACTACAGGCTATTTTTAGAGATGGGGTCTTCTTTTTGCTCAGGCTGGTCTCAAACTTCTAAACTCAGGTTAGGATTACAGGCGTGAGCCATTGTGCCTGACCTCAAAAGTAGAGATTATTAATCTCCTTTCACGAAAGAAGAAATTGAATTCTAACAAGTTTAATCAGTTTGCTTACAATTAGTGAAATTTCAATTTACTCTTTAACTCCAAAGACTGTATTTGTTTTTTTTATTTATTAAACAGTTGATCATTTAAATGACTCAACCTGGGCTACTCAGACTGGTTTCTATCATTTGAAAAGTTATGTTTGATCCTTTTAAATGGTCACATTGACTATCTTTATTTTCTTATTTACTAGACTAAGAAATTAATAAAGATTTGGATTTTTTTTTTTTTTTGAGAAGGAATCTCACTTTCTCGCTCCAGTAGAGTGCTGTAGTGTCATAGCTCACAGCAACCCAAACTCTTGGGCTCAAGGGATCCTCTCGCCTCAGCCTCCTCCCCAGTAGCTGGGACTACAGGCACCTGCCACAACACCCGGCTATTTTTAGAGATGTAATCTTGCTCTTGCTCAGACTAGTCTCAAACCTGTGAGCTCAGGCAATCCACCCGTCTTGACTTCCCAGAGTGGTAGGGTTACAGGCCTGAGCCTCTGCACCCAGCCTTAAGATTGAGAATTTTTATTAGAATTTGCTTTTTATACAGAATCATAATGATCTTGCTATGATCAGTGCATCTTGAAGCTATAACAGAAAACTTCTTCTTCCTTGTCCTTCATTGGTATTACAAATGCTAGTAGTTGCATGTGACATTCTGTTCACAGAATAATGTCTGTCCATACATAGTTATTCCATTTGTCAACAGCATGTACTTAACATTTTTCTTTGGGAGTTATTTTTTTATGTCACAGTGTAGTTCTAAATACCTTAAGTGGGCAAGAATGGCTGTTAAAAGAAATGCGAATATATTCTGGTAACAGGTGGTGTTTGGCTTGTTAAGTTTAATGTCTTTGAAAACTGTTACTCAGGTACCAGTGTGCCTGGCTTCCAACTCCTACAGTGGTGGATTTATATCTGTTTGATAAGGAGAATTTTATTTCTTCCCCACATTTTTAAAGCAGGCAAAAATGGAGAAAGATGAGGAATTATTTGCTTCCATAGACACTGGGAATTCACAAAGTATTATCGTGCATCATGATACACGATTATACAGGTGTAATAGAAGCGTAATCAGTTAGCAGGTTTAATCAACAGGAAATTCTGAGGGTAACTGAGAATTAAAAAAGAGGGAGCGGAAACTTCTAATTCCAGAATAAATGATTTTAAATGAATAGAACAGCAGCAAGCAAAGTTCTAAGAAACCCCCACCCATCTCTGTTCATCATCAATCACTTTTCTATGTTCTCCAGGCTGAGTATCAAAGAATCCTACAATGCTATCGTCTTCATATTATAAAATGAATATGTAAGACAGGTTGAAATATATTCAGTTTTTAAAATAATTTTGTTGGGCGGTGCCTGTGGCTCAAAGGAGTAGGGCGCTGACCCCATATGCCAAAGGTGGCAGGTTCAAACCCAGCCCCGGCCAAAAACCGCAAACAAACAAATAAAATAATTTTGTTGTCTAGCTACATGGTGGCCATAAAGTTCATGTGCAATTTAAAACAGTGCGCAAATTTTTTTTTTTTTTGAAATTTTTGACCTGGGCCGGGTTTTTTTTTTAGTTATTTTTATTTTTATTTTTTTATTGAATCACAGCTGTGTATATTAGTTCAATCATGAGTGCGGTGTGCGGGCTTCATATACAATCTGAGATATTTTCATCCGCCTGTTCGACATAACATTCGTGAGATTTTCTCATTTACTGTGTGAAAACATTTGTGCTCTGCATTTAGTAGTTTTCTCCTGACCCTTCAAAGATGCACCTCAAGTGTGATCTCACCCTTTATCCTCTCTCCCCCCACTCCCTCGGTGGGGTTTGAACCTGCCACCTCCGGGTTATGGGGCTGGTGCCCGACTCCTTTGAGCCACAGACGTCGCCCAAACAGTGTGCAATTTTAAATTGTACATGGACTTTATCACCACCCTGTATATTTTGAAGACTTCTCCATCTATAATTTCATGTAGGATATGTAAGTATAAACTGTATCATTCTCCATGGAGTCTTTCATTTGGAGTTTTGTAGCCAAAGAGCAAAATTTATTAGAAAAAATTAAAAAAAATTTAATTGTTTTTTTGCCATAGAAAAAGTGAAAAAAAAAGAATAAATTAAAAGTCAGTGATTTCTGTATTTTATTCTTATTAAAGTTATACTGAACTTACATAATCATAATATTTATACTAAGAATTTATATAGGCTTGTTCAGGATCATTTCTGATACAATTAAGATATGTCTTATTGTTGAGAGTTCTTTCTGTTGAGGAATCTTTATGTTGACAGTTCCAGATAATTCTGATTCTTAGCATAAGGAGAAGCTCATTGAGAAGGGGTGAAAAGGGAAAGACCCAAAATGCAACAACTTAATTCACCTTTCTCCGGATACCTAAAATGTCCCAGTGCATTCTCTGCCTGAATATGGTAAAATCCTTGCTAGATGTAGCTCCTAAGAATAGTAAGAGAGTCCCTTAATCCCAGCTCCTTTTTACTTTTCTCTCACCAGATGACTTCATGACTTTCAAAATATTTACTTTGGATACTATAAGCAGGGTACTCTGAAATACGAGCTTGCTAATTGCCTTGGCACATGGTATTAGCATCTGCTGAAGAACCCGTTTTAGAATATCAGGAAAGTATTTATAGGCCTTCCACGGCATACAGTGTAGTATGAAATTATAGGCAACCGCCGAGTCTTCCAGTTAGTGTGCCTAAGGTGCCCTTGGCATCATCTGACACCCTCCACAAACGTCCTGAGGCGGCCACAGTCATCTAAAGTGAACATTCCCGGAGGCAAAACTTTTCCAGATTGTATCAACAGCATTCACCTAGCATTAACAGAGAAGTTTTTCCTTGACACGAAATATAATTTCTTGGAGCCGAGATGTTAAACACTACATAATTTTAAAGAACTATTATTGTACTTAACTGAAATTGTGTGAATTAAAAGCATGCCTAGGTAACCCTAGGCAAAGTAATATTTTTACATAGATCAACACAGTTAACATATTGCCCCCAGAATTTCTTAGTGATTAAACATGCTAACTTTTACTCGGTACTGTTATTGTCACTTAAAGGATTTGTTTTGGAATTAAAAGCTTCCATTCTTTTTTAGTGCGCATATTTTTTAAGTAGAAGTTTTAAAATCCATGAAATTGCCCAAATATGAAATAGAAGTCATCCCATGTCATCTTTGGGGAATAAAAGATAACTTGAAAAAAAGTCTGTAATAAATACCATGTATCGAGATTTGAGTTTGATTGAGAACACAAGCAGTTTATGGGTCAGTGGATGAGGTCTGTAAATCTAATTTCAGAGCTATGTTACTTGCTCTGAGTAGCTCAAAGCCACCTGGCTTCTGCTAACAGAAGTCTTGTGTGTTCTGGAAGGAGTGGCCATTTATTTACATGTGCTGTTTGCTCTGATGTGTGGATTTGGGAGAGCATGGAGGATGCTTGGCATCAGTCTCAGAGGGGACAACTCCCGGCCCCTTTCCCTGTGCAGGTGTCCTGGAGCAGTGACTCCCGGGGCCAGATCAGAAGTCAAGGGCGGCAGCAGAATGCCATCTGAAGGCCAGGTGATGTCTGCTGGGGATCTCGGACAGGACACTTTGCTGTTAGCACATCATCTTTTTGAACTAAAGATGATTTCCTGACTTTCTTTTGCTCTTGTGCTCCCAAATAGCTTTCAATTTTCCTCCCTCCAAAACCCGCCTTCTCGGACTCCCAAAATAGGTTATTTGTGAACAGTATCTTTATAAGTGGTAGGTAGTTTTATGATTTAAGAGACATATTAAAAAACATATTTGTTGGGTGGTGCCTGTGGCTCAGAGGAGTAAGGCACTGGCCCCATATGCTGGAGATGGCAGGTTCAAACCTAGCCCCGGCCAAAAACTGCAAAAAAATAAAATAAAATAAAAGCACATTTGCTCCTAATTCTTGAACTTTGATAAGCTGATTTAATTTTGACACTTTTGTTGTTGAGCAAGATTATAATGTCTTTGATTTATGTTTGTGGTTAACTAAAAATGCTTCTGTATTGTATTTTGGGGGGTTAACTGTTTTTACTTAGATGAAACTATATATGTAAATAGCTTGCTCCTAGATGGCACAATAAAAACTGCACAGTTTAATTTTTATAGGAATGCATTAATACTGATATCATGAATACCTTTTCAGTATGTGGAACTATCTAAGGTTGATTTTTAAATTGGGCATAGATAATATACTCGCTACCAAGTTTCTTAAATCAATATGGCCAAAATCACATAAGAATGTGTGATAATAGAATTATGTGTCTAATGAAAATTCAGAGTAGTGTATTTTCCAAGACTGTATATTTTAATATATAATCATCCCTCCCTATTCATGGGGGATTGGTTCCAGGACCCCCCAGCAGATGCCAAAATCCATGAATGCACAAATTCCTTATATAACATGGTGCAGAATTTGCATATAACCTACACACGTCTTCCTGTATACTTTAAATCATCTTTAGAATATGTATAATGCCTAATAAAATGTAAGTGGTATGTAAATAGTTGTCATATTGCCTTGTTTTTACGGAATAATAATAAGTCTGTATGTGTTCAGTACTGAAACAAATATCCATTTCTTTCCCTGAATATTTTCCACCAGTGGTTGTTGAATCCTCAAATTTGAAACCTGTGGATATGGAGATCGTATTATAATTTTTAACTGAACTAATTTAAATTATTTTTTAGCAAACTTTATTTTTTTGGAATTCAAATTCATGAATAAAACATAAAATAATAAATTTTATCTCATAGTGTTTAAAAAAATCAAAAAAATCAAAAAACCATTGTAGTAAGGCAGTCTGTATACATGTGTTTAGTCTGTCATAGTACTCTCTGATCTCTGATCTTGTTTTATTTATTTTAGGACTTCTTTGTAATGTTGTCCTTTGGTCTTGAGAGTTTACTTCTGCAACATAATAAAGTGTTTCTGCTTTTATTAAATTGACTTCGTTCCAGAGCTAATCTTCTGGACCAGAAATCTTTAATTGTTTTAAGCTACAAATCTCAGAATTTGTGTACCCTTTCCCCAGAAAAAAAAAAAAATTGAAAAAATTTGTGACAGAGTCTCACTTTGTCACCCTGGGTAGAGTGCTGTGGCATCATCATAGCTCACAGCAACTTCTTAGAATCAAGTGATCCTCTTGCCTCAGCCTCCCAACGTAGCTGGGACTGCAGACGTCGGCCACGACGCCAGCTAGTTTTAGAGGTGGAGTCTCGCTGTTGCTCAGGCTGGTCTTGAACTTGGGAGTGTAAGCAATCACCTGCCTCGTCCTCCCCGAGTGCTAGAATTACAATCGTGAGCCACCGTGCCTGGCTGTAGAAAATGTTTAGGTACCCAAGAAGTTGTGTAAAATATTCAGAGATTTCATAGTTATCTGCTATGATTATTTAGAACAGGGGTAGAGAAGAGTTGTGCAGTGTGATTATTTCCTTAGAATCTTCAACTTAACGCTGTGCAAAAAAAAGTTTAATATTCTTTCAGTTATAGGAAATTCTTTCTCGAAGACCTTTGGAACTCTTGTCTTCCTTCCGGCTGGTCCCAGTGAAATCCCTCGCAATTTAGATGAAGATTTCCTCTGTAGTATTTTTCAAATCCAAGAGTCTTTCGTCTTCCGTGGGTGAGACGCTCTCTTTTTCTCGTAGTTAGCGTTGGAGATGAGCTTCACGGTTTCAGGTTTTCCCTGCCTGCGAGCATCTATAAGGCTTTTTCCAGAAACTAGTTTCTCCCAAATTATAGTTCTAATGGTGTTTCTCTTTTCAAAAATTTTCATTCTCCTTTTAATACATGACAGAACTATGTGTTCCTGCAACTCCATACGTTGCCTTCCAAAAGATTGTGGATTTTGAGTTGTCTGGTGGGATGAACTTCAGTTTCCACGTAATGAAACAGTTTATGTGTTTGTCTGGTGCTGTTAGAAGAAAGATCATGTGATTCCTAAATACTGCAGGGTTCACAGAAGCTCTTTATTGTAACACACTCTCGGAGGAAGGCTGTTCATCAGGAATCTGAAATAAGACGGAGAAAAAGCATTTCACCGAGGCAAGCTTTGTGTGATAGAGAATGGTCCCTTTCGGGGTTGTCTAAGGTACAAGGAGGACAGAGAGCCCCCTTCTCACACCCCACGCTCACCCAGAGCACCTTGGATTTCAGTGTCACTCCGCCCAGAGCGAGCGTGCACAGGCCCTCCCGACATGTGTTTTCTGCTGACAGAACCAGGTTTCTGAGGCTTCAGGGCTGAAGTCCAGATCCTGGACGGTGCTAAATTCATCAGGGTAATTCCACAGCGTGAACGCTTTGACCAGGCGCCAGGATCGTCCCAATGACAGACAGCTTTGCCAGGAGTTTTCTATTCAAATGTCAGCCCATGTAAAATGCGTATTTCCTATCCCCAATCCAAAAGCTCTTTATTTTCTGCCTCCAAACTGCATTTTCTTTCTCATCCTTATTTCCTCTTTCATGCATTCATCACATCCGTTTAATTATTGTCTATCTTCATGCCACATTTGCTACTAACTTTTTAATTTTTTTTTGGTGGCCTCATCGCGTGACTTGTTTATCTGGAGTGGGAGTCCTCTGTCCTGTTACGTCTCTTTCCCAGGATTCTCACTTTTCATGGCCCATTTTATATCCTGCTTTATCCACGCCCCCTTCCGTGGTTTCCACAGTCAAATTTGCAGCCTCTCTTCCAGGAGCCCCTGATGCACTTTTTGCGATGCAGAGTCTACAGAGGGGTTGTCCTGGGAGCGTAAAAGGAATACTCATGGAACATTGGCTATGTGGATGCTCTCTTTAGACCAAGAGCAGAAATTAATAGATAACATAGATACCCAAGGTTTATGCTACTAGTTGAGAATATCACATTGTATCTTATTTTTTCCCAGGGGTTTTTTGAGCATGGTAGTTACGGCACACCGACCATGTTCACTCCCAACTTCTAGACCAGCAGCTCTCAACCTGAGGGTCAAGACCCACAGGAACTGTATTAACAGGCCCCAGCATTAGGAAGGCTGAGAACCACTGTTCTAGACAGTCTTTCCTAAATATCTAATTTTTGCATTTAAACTTCCATTCACTTTACAAGAACACTGTTACTTTTTTGTCATGTTCTTATACTTTTTGAACTACAGTTAAAAAAATAAGGAACAAGGTTAGCAAGAGTCGCTGTGTCACCTACAACAATGCATTTTGGCTCTTCCAAGCAGCCAACGACTGATCTCTAATTACTATGAAAATGTCAACAGTAGACTGTGGATTTCTGCTGTAAATCATCTCAGAAATTAGCTTCCCCAAGGCAGGTTTTCAAAGTGAGGGAAAGGATTTTCGCAGACTCTTGCTGCATGAACTCAAAGTCGGTAAAAATGAGAAAGTGTGAGAAGCAACACTGATAGACTCCAATGGGTGGTTCGTTCTTTGTAACTTTAGAGAAAAGCAAAATTTATAGACTTCTCCTTTTTTTCCTGAAATAGCATCTACATAAAAGGTACCTTCTTGACCTGATTTTGTAATGAAAATATAAATTTTTGTAATGAAAAAATAAATGTTAACAGTCATTTGATAAGAACCTATTGAGAAGCTTGGCGTCTGTAGCTCAGGGGTTAGGGTGCCGGCCACATACACCTGGGCTGGCAGGTTCAAACCCGGCCCCGGCCAGCTAAACAATGACAGCTACAACAAAAAAATAGCCAGGTGTTGTGGTGGGCGCCTGTAGTCCCAGCTACTTGGGAGGCTGAGACAAGAGAATTGCTTAAGCCCAAGAGTTGGAGGTTGCTGTGAGCTGTGACACCACGGTACTCTACTGAAGGTGACAAAGTGAGACTCTGTCTCAAAAAAAAAGAGAAAAATTAATCAGGCGTTGTGGTGGACGCCTGTAGTTCC
>CAUYON010187380.1:0-71320 GCA_963573935.1 Arctocebus calabarensis
TTTCTTAGGGCCAATCTTACCAGTAGGGTCCCAAGGTAGCATGATCTTCACCTTAATGCCCAACACACCTAGGGGACACCACAGTTTAGTTATAGCTGGGTTTTCACTGGCCTCCACACACAAAAGGACCAAAAAGTTTACCCAAGTATTCTTGGGTCTGGTCCCTTCTCAGGACAAATGTTTTTAACCACTACGTTTGTGGTAATGTGTTGCAGCAGCAATTGAAAACTAACATAACCTCTAACGTGTTATGTTAGTTTCTTATTTCTGAAATAATAATGCTATACAACGAATGCTTATCGTGTCAGGTAATATTTTAGCCATGGAAGACACATAACTTAATACAAAGTTCCTGCCATCAGGAAGACACAGGTAACTAGTAAGAAAAATATTTTTAAATAATGTATACTCTTGTGAAGAAATGAAGTAGATTAAGGGATAGAAAGTGTGAGTGGGTGAGTGGGAAGATTATAGACTAGGGTATTCAGGGACTCTTTGTAGCAGTGGTATTTGAGCAGAGACTTGATTGATGTAAAGGAGCTATTCAAGGCTGGGCATGGTGCCTCATGCCTGTAACGTAGCACTCTGGAAGGCCAAGGAGGAAGGATCTCTTGAACTCAGGAGTCCAAGACCAGTCTGAGGAAGAGTGAGACCCTGTCTCTACTAGAAAGAGAAAAACTAGCTGGGTCTCATGGTGGGCGCCTATAGTCCCAGGTATTTGAGAGTCTGAGGCAGGAGGATTGCTTGAACCCAGGAATGTGAGGTTGCAGTGAGCTAGGCTGACTCCAAGGCAGTCTGGTCTGGGCAACAGAGTGAGACTCTATCTCTAAAAAAATAAAAATAAAAAAAAGAAATAAAAGAAAAAAAAGAAGAAGCCAGGCGAATGAAGGTAGGCGGGAGGCACTTTCTGGGGGGAGGGAGCGACAGACCCGTGGTGCTTCCACGGAGGGGATGGGAATTCCAGGAGGTGCCAATGAAGTTGGGGTGCAGCAGCTGAGGGAGTGAGGAGAGCGAGATGACATCCGAGAAGTAGAGGCTGTGTGGGGAGCTCAGATTTTATTCTAAATTAATTAGGGAACATTTGAAATGTCAGAGGAATTACTGAAAGAAATTTATGTTAAAAAATCATTCTAATCACAATGCGATACCACTTTACACCTGCTAGAATGGCTATTATTCAAAAGACCAGAGGCAACAAGGATATGGAGAAAAAAGAAACCTTATGCACCATTGGTGGGAGCATAAATTGGAATACCTGTCATGGAAAAGAGTATGGAAATTCCACAAAAGATTAAAGATGGACTTGCCGTGTGGCCCAGTAATTCCACTTCTGGGTATAATCCAAAGGAAATAAACTAAGCGTGTCAAAGGAACCTCTGCACTCCCATGTTCGTTGCAGCAATATTTACAATAACCAAGATGTGGACTCGCCCCAAGTGTCCAAGGATGGATGCGTGGAGAACTATAGACCCTTCCTCAGCCTTCCAAAGAAGGAAATCCTGACATGTGAGACAAAGTGGATGAACCTAGAGGAACTTATGCTCAGTGAAGTAAGTCAGACACAGAAAGACAAGTACTGCACGACCTCATTAGACATGGAATCTAAAACAGTCACACTCTTAGGAGCCGAGAGTGGAACAGTGGCTACGAGGGAAGAGAGGGAAGTGGTTAAAGTGTGCACAATTCCCGTTGTGCAAGATGCATAAGTTCTAGAAGCTAAAGGACAGCACGGTGACCATCGATGACACAACTCATACTTGAATTTGCTAAGAGGGTAGATCTTGTGTTCTCACACAAACACTTGGATAGAGATGGAACACATTCTTCTTTTTTTTTCTTTTTTATTAAATCATAGCTGTGTACAATAATGCATTTATGGGGTACAATGTGCTTGTTTTACATACAATTTGAAATACAATAAGCTGGTTAACAGCCTTCACCACACTTTCTTAATTATTGTGTTAAGAAATTTATACTCTTAGTAGATTTGACATGTACCCTCATAAAATGCACCATAGGTGCGGGCCCACCAATAATCCTCCCTCCACCCATCCTCCATCCTCCCCTCCCCCTCCTTTTTCCCCTTAATCTTGGGCTGCAGTTGGAGTATAACTTTCATAAGGGTTTTTATATATTTTATAAAATATTTATATATATTGGTTTTATATATTGGTTTCATAGTAGAGCTGAGTACATTGGATAATTGTGGTATATGTACACCATGGAATATTAAGCAGCCTTAGAAAAGGAACATGTTATTCTTAGTAAAGTGCCAGAAGAATGGAGAAGCAAGAATCCAATGAACTCAATCCTAATATGAAACCAGTAGATGACCCAATACACACCCACATAAGAGAAAACTCAAATGAATTCAAGGTGAGGGAGAGGGGAGGCAGGAGGGGCGGGAAGGGTTACCGTGTATGGCACACTTCTTGGGGGTGGGACACAATTACAAGAGGGACTTCACCTAACAAACGCAGTGTAACCTAATTCTTTGTATCCTCAAGGAACCTGAAACCATAAATAAAATATAAATAAATAAAATCACTTTGGTGCCTACTCTTTTAATTAAAGGACATGAAACACTACTCCTGCCCTGTACTGGCCTATGGTGATGCTAAGTTGCTTGTGCCTGCTCCAAATGAATGGAGCTTCTCCTTTTTGCTCACAGTCAATCTTTTGATTCTCTTTCTAGCTCCACCCGATGCCTCTGTTTCCCCGAGTGTTTGCATTCCAGCAGGTGTTTGAAGTGCCTTTCTATCTCGTGCTTCAGGGCCTTTGCAAGGAACGCTTCCTCTGTTTGAGCTTACACAAACTGGTGCTCAGAGTAGAGACAACCACTCAAATGGTTGGATTTGACTGTGGTGTGTCTGGGAGGACAGCAAACCCTCTAATATTCTGGCCAGTGCCACGGCCTGGGATCTGCCTCTTTGGGGAAAACTACCCTCATCTTTTGTGGTTCCAAATCACACCGGCTTACAGGACATCTTCACAGCCACATGGAGCCTATTGTTCAAGCCAGCACGAATTACCACAATATCATGTCAGCTAGTTCTTCCTCTACCAAGCATAGTCCACTAATTTCCTTGGGACTCTCTTCTGCATGGTATCTAGAATATCTGAGAGACTCCACAAATGTGTGAAGAGTAAACTTGCCGATCCCCACATTCCTTCATTTCTCCCCATCTATCTTCCTCACATTCCTGCTTCCCTCCTTCCTTGGCTTAGTTTTTGTAATCTTTCATTAGAGTCAGTCTTTGTCTACCCTCACTTCTTACCCTATTTCTCCCTCTGTATTAGTTTTCGCTGGTGCAAAACATCACAGACTTGTTGGCTTAAAACAACACCTATATATTCTCGTATCTTGCTCATGGGACAGGAGTCCATGCACACCTTAGCCAACTCTTCTCAGATCTCACGACATTGCAACAGCCAATGTACACTCCTCCTCATGCCCTCAGAATTATTGGCAGAATTCAGTTCTTGCAGCTGCAGAGCTCACACTGGTTGGCTTCTGTAATGCCAGTAGGAGTGTGTCTTTGACCTCAGGGAAGACCTAAGTTTTTTTGAAGGCTTTCTTGATTTGGTCAGGCCCATCAGGGATAATCCCCATTTGATCAGGGACCTGCAAAATTGCTTGACACATAACTTTATAATGTAATGTAACGTAGCATGGCACAGCAGAACATAACATCATGGGAGTGATAGCTCATCATTTTCGCTGGTCTCACCCACAGTAAGGGGAATGCTTGTACACCAGGGGACAGGGAATCCTGGAGTCCATCTTACTCTGTGTACCACACTGTTGTATGCATTCCCGGAACTCCAAACCCCAGTTATGTTGATCACATCATCCAAAAGTATATATTCACATGGTTGAATTAGGAAGAGGAGACAGTATGATACCTGCCTTTAAATATTTTAAGGATGTGAATGAGGAACACAGTTTAGACTCATTATTGCAAATGCCAAGTAGTTAAATATGGACCAGAGGTATAGAAAGGCACAGGAATTTGAACCAAGAGTTGCATGAATTTGCAGGAGAAATGATTCCCTGAAGAAATAGTAAAAGGCTTCGCGAGCAGAGCTCACGGTATTTCCGGAGGCGTTCTAGCGAGCATAGGTAGGCAGGTTGAATGTTTTCAGTTGGATTATGGGAGAAGATGCTTTTCAAATCTCTCTGCTTCTATTTATATTCCAGAACAGTGGCTCTTGACCTTTTCTTAGTCTTGGATTATTTTGAGAATCGAATAAAAGGTATCATTTCTCTTCCCAGAAACAAATGAACATAAGCTGGCATTTCCTCCTATAAATGATATTAAAAACATATAGAAAGAGAATGACTCTGGGGAAGCTACCTAGGATCCCAAAGATCAAATTTCAAAAACAACTGCTCTGGGTTATTTTTTACTTGTAGAGGGTTTGAATAATTAAAGGCTACATTAGAAACTAAAAATGCTTGAAGAAACTCTGCTTGAAGAAATACTATTTTCCTCTAAATTCATTGAAACACTGCACGTTAATCTTTGAAATTAGTTTATTTTTATGGGTTTTATAACAAATAAATCATAAATGATAACAATATTTATTAGTGTGGCAAGTTTTCAAAAAGTATAATTCTAAATTTAGCTGAGTTTATAGATTAGGTTCTGAGGCATTATTCACCTGTTTTGTTCGTTGGTCCTCTGAGAGTCCTATGCTGCAGACAGAGTATTTATAATCACCGTACTTTACAAGGATCAAACTGAGCTTCAAAGAACTTAAATGGATGGGCTGACATAAAAATTAGAGGAAGCATATAACTTCCTCTAATTAGAATCAATTCCTGGTTCTGATGTGTGACTTCAAGGATGGGGGCATCAAGGTAGCCATACTTTTAACCTATCAAAAATTGTAAGATGTATTTTAAAATTCTTCAAATTAATTCTTTTTTTTTTTCTGCAGTTTTTGGCCTGGCCAGGTTTGAACCCACCACCTCTGGTATATGGGGCCAGTGCCCTACTCCTTTGAGCCACAGGCACCACCCCAAAGTCTTCAAATTCTTAAAAAAGAATTTTAAGATGTATTTAGAGAGAGAGAGTGAGAGAAAGAGAGCACACACACACATACATGATCCAGGCCAAAAATGTATCCTCTTTTCTAATCTAGCCTCAGAAACCATACAGCATCACATCTGCTGCCTTCTATTCCTAGAAGCAAGTCACTAAGGCCACTTGTATTCAAGGAGAGGAGAGTTAGACCGTACCTTTTAATGCAGTATTTTAAGACCATCATGCTCCCCAAGTCCCATAATAACCTCTTTAGTAACTGTACAAAGAGAGAAAAGAATTTCTGTCCTCAAGGAGCTTACAATGTAATATTTCTTAAGACAACCCCTCCCCCCAAAAGTTCTAAATGATAAACAGTGTTTCTAATGGGGAAGAGTTATGCTTTTTTAGCACCAGTCCCACCACTAACATGCTGTGTTGACAATAACCCTGAACTTGGTGTCTCTGGATTTCCATTTCTTCCCCTGAGCATAAGAAGGTGGGTGGTACCTGTGTGGAGATTGGGAGCCCCTTGCTACTTCTTCTTCTTCTTTTTTTTTAATTAAATCATAGCTGTGTACATTAATGCAATCAAGGGATACACTGTGCTGGTTTCATATACAATCTGAACTATTTTCATCAAACTGATTAACATAGCCTTCATGGCATTTTCTTAGTTATTGTAAGAAGAAATTTGTATTCTGCTTTTAGTAAGTTTTGCCTGTACCCTTCTAAGATGCACCATAGGTGTGAATGGATTAATAAACTGTGGTACAAGTACACCATGGAATATTATGCAGTCTTAAAGAAAGATGGAGACTTTACCTCTTACATGTTTACATGGATGGAGCTGGAACATATTCTTCTTAGTCAAGAATGGAAGAAAAAGTATCCAATGTACTCAGCCCTACTATGAAGCTAATTTATAGCTTTCATATGAAGGCTATAACCCAACTGTTGCTACTTCTTCACTGCTCCTTTCAGGGGCAGATCCCCTTAAAGTGTGACTATGAAAGAGGATTACTTTAATTTACTGATTTCTTACTGACTTCTTCTTCTTAAGTATGTCATATGTGCAAGGAGCTCTGCTAAGTGCTATAGGGAACTCAGAGGTAAATGAATTCATATTTAATGAACTGGTTCTTCCATATCTATACTATCCTACATATTATATAGGTAGTATACAGTCACCCCTCAGTATCCATAGGGTTTCAGGACCTGCCTTGAATACCAAAATCCATGAATACTCAAATCCCTGATATAAAATGGTGTAGTTTTTACATATAACCTATACATATTTTCCTGTATATTTTAAGTCATGTCTGTATGACTCGTAATACCTAATGCAAGGTAAATGCTATACAAAGAGTTGTTATGCTGTCTTGTTTAGGGAATAATGATAAGAAAAAAAGTCTGTATGTGTACAGATGCAGTTTTCTTTTGAATATTTTTGGTCTGTGATTGGTTGAATCCATGAATGTGAAGCCCATTGACATGAAGTGCAGATTTTAAGGAAGGAAAAAACTGTATTAAAATGCTAATCCTCAAAAAAAATTGTAATCCTGGCTCAGCGCCTGTGGCTCAACTGGCTAAGGCGCCAGCCACTTACACCTCAGCTGGAGGGTTCGAATCCAGTCCCGGCCCACCAAACAACAATGACGGCTGGAACCAAAAAATGGCCGGGCGTTGTGGCGGGTGCCTGTGGTCCCAGTTACTTGGGAGGCAGAGGCAGGAGACTCACTTGAGCCCAGGAGTTGGAGGTTGCTGTGAGCTGTGATGCCACAGCACTCTCTCCAGGGTGACAGCTTGAGGTTCTGTCTCAAAAAAAAAAAATTGTAAACTTGAAAATATACTGATAACAAAAGATGAATATAAGTCATGTTGAGCACCTCTTGTAACTGTAGAAGGCAAACATTTGACTTGATTATTACAAGTTTAATGTATATTTTTTCTTTCTTAAAATATATATATATACATATTTTGGCATCTTCTGTATTGTCTTACAAATACACAGTAGGAAAAAATTGCATTTATTTGCTATATATCATCTGTATATTATGTAAAAAATGAATACCACATATATATAATATATAAAACATTTATAACTCGAACACACACACACATATATATATAATTTATTTATTAATTTAACAATTTATGTCAAAAACTTGTCTACCTTACCTTTCAAGTAATGGACATGTATTGTCTCCAGAGGCAGCACACTCAGTTATAGTTGTTTCTATCAGTATCTAGTTTCGGCAAGATACTTGTTCTTTATTTTATTTTATTTTTATTTTTATTTATTTATTTATTTATTTGCAGTTTTTGGCCAGGGCCAGGTTTGAACCCACCACCTCTGGTAAATGGGGCCGGCACCCTACTCCTTTGAGCCACAGGCACCACCCTATTTTATATTTTTATTTTTTATTAACTCATAAACACATAGATCATGTATACATTAATACATTTATGGGTTACACTGTGCTGATTTCATATAGAATTAGGAATGCTTACATCACACTGGTTAACATACGCCTCATCTCATTAACTTAGTTATTGTGTGAAGACATTTATACTCTGTACTAATAGATCCAACTTGTAAGATACTTGTTCTTGCTAAACCTAAATAGCCACATGTATAGAAGAATGGACTTGACTTATGTCCTTTATAAGCTTCTTTCACACCCTCACAAAAGCATTGATTGAGTTTTGCTTTTTGTTTATAAATATCTGAGACTCAAACGCGTGTGTTAAAATGTTCTGTTTTCTTTCTCTAACATCTATTGAGTTTCTATGGTGTAAAAGCATGAGTATATTAACAATGTCTTTTAGATAGAACTGTCTATTGAGTACTCTATAAAGCAAAAAAGAGAAAATCCTTATAAGAGCAACAGTGTATTGCATTTGCATTTTTTATATTATAAAGTGCATGGTATTTATATTTACAGAGAACTAGTGTTTCCTTGCACATTATTAAAGCGTTTCATTGGTTGGAATTCTGATTGTATCTATCTTCTGGGCTTCTCTGTTCTTGCCCTTTTAAGGTCCTTTTCTGGCTGGTCACAAGCACTTCTGGGCCCCAACCCAAAACTTCCTTGATGGTTAAACAGTGTATTCCCATATAAGAGGGATGAGACTAAATCTTAGCAGGCAGCATTCTTGGAAAAATTATCTATTAGGGCCAGGCCATCTGAACTTTAGGAAAATTACTAAATTATACTTAAATATAGAATGCTGCACTTCTGACATCCTGGCAGAGGAGTCTGCTTGGATTTTAGAGGACGAGAGTAAAGTCCAGTTTGTCTGCATTGCCTTCTTTAATCCCCCAATAATCTCAGACGATGAGCAACATGAGGCACGTAAGGGCTAAGCAGACTGCAGGAAAACAGGGTAGTCAGGGCGCAGGAGCTGGGAAGGAAGGTTTGCTGGGCCTGTGCCGGCAGCAGCTCTGCCGAGTCCCTATCTCTGTCTAGCAGCACCAGCCCGGAAGCAACTTTGCAGGGGTGTGTAGCTGAGGTCATAGGGTTGTCAGGCTGGAGTCAGAGTGCAACCTGCATTTTAATTCAGGAGCCTATGACGGTCTGCACTTGCTCCTGAATATCCCTGTGCCTGAAAAATCAGGACATTAAATAGTCACAATGATAGAATAAAAGGCCACAATGATAGATTGAAAAAGATCCTGTGTATAAAAGGAAAAAGCTTTACATTTCAGTGTTTTGTGTGTGTATGTATTTTCATTCTTTTTTTTTTTTTTTTTGAGGCAGAGTCTCACTCTTGCCCAGGCTAGAGTGCTATGTAGTCAGTCCTAGCTCACAGCAACCTCAACACGCAGCTAATTTTTCTATTTTTTGCAGAGATACAGTTTTACTCTTGCTCAGGCTAGTCTCAGAATTCCTGAGTCCACGGGATCTGTCCTCCTCGGCCTCCCAGAGTGCTAGGATTTTAGGTGTGAGTCACCATGCCTGGCCTCACTTCAGTATATTTAAGGGTAATTTGTCTTGCTTTTTGAACCAAGGGCCTTCCATTTTCACGTGGCATTGCACTGTGCACGTTATGTAGCCAGTCCTGATTGATTTGTAATTGTCTTACCCCCAATTTTAATCTTGTACTCAACTGAAAGTACTCCCCTCCCTTTTCTGTAAGCTCCTCCAGTGTCAGTCTGGAGAAGGGCAAGGTCGCTTTTCTGGACTTGGTGGACAGCCCCTTGTCAGTGGTTTGCTTTCTCTCATTTGTCATGATCACTCTGGCTCCTTGTCTACAGACTTGGGGTGCGGAAGTGGAGGCCTGCTCAGTCCTGCTGATGAGAACCTCAATCTCAAGGAGCTTTTCTAGGTAATGGTAGTCTTTCTCAGGAGGTGGCCACCACCTTTGGCTGGCCTTGGGTTGGTAGTTTCAAGCAGCATTATGTGAAGCAGGTAGGAACCAGCTAGAAGCCGGTAGGGACATAGACCCAGTCTCCATCCACCTCTGTGGCCTTAACTCTGGAGGCTAAGGACACAGTCAAGCATCATCTTGTGTGTCCTCCGGGGGGGGTCTTGGTCCCTCTCTGCCGTGCTAAGTAGCCCTGGGGCAGATTGACCATTCTGGTGGCTCAGACGAAACCCAAGTGGTGAACAAAGTGCCATTATCTCCATCTCTCAGCAACTCAAGAACTTCAAAAGCTGGCCTCTTCTCAAGCTTAGCTTACAATTTTTTTTTTTAGCTCACAATTTTTGAGACAGAAGTCAGTCAAAAAGATTGTTAATGGAAGAAGATAACCTGTTCTTACAAACACCGCATTCTTCTCTCTCCCCCGAAATGTGGAGTTAGAGTTTCTTTTCTGTCTCTTGTGGATAAAAGATGTTAAACCAGGTTATTTTCTCTCATGTCTGCAGGTGGACCTCTGAAGGCGAAGTAGGGGGTCCATCCACCTGCAGAAACCAAGCCCTCTTCAAAATTAATTTTCGCTTCCCTGCTTTCAACAAAACACTAACTCCTCTTCAATCCCTGTAATCATTTGGTAATCTCTGAGGGCAGCAAAAGATCTTAATTAGCAGTACTTCACAAAATCCTGTTATCCACAATAAAACATATCATTTTGCACATTAAAGGCAGTGGATATACATGTCAACATCACGAATCAATGATTACTGAGTGTCTGTTACGGGTGTAACATTTAGGGAGATTCTGTGGAAGGCTTAGTCTTTATCCTTCAGGATTTTTAACTGAGTTGGAGGGAGAGACAGAAATCTCAAGATATCAGGAACAATGCATGAAAATATATGGGAAGTGCTAGAAGAATGGCATAGGCAACAGGGTTGTGTGAAGTTGAAGAGAGGAGAGATTGTTGTGCCAGCAAATGTTTGCAATGATACAGAACAGGGAGGCCACAGAACACAGGGGCTTTGAAGGGTGGGCACCATTCAGAGAAGCTGTAGAAAGCAGGGGATATTAAATAGTTTTCAGAGAGGGGGAGTAATGAAGAGTGGAGTTCAGATTGTCTGTTTTGTTCGAGACAGTATTCTTCTTCAATACACAGAATCTTTGTCCACTATTTCCTTTAACAGCACCCAACCCTTTCCGGCAAGGCTATTCTTGACCTGGGAGCTATTCCTACTGTAGCAATCAGAGTTATTTGATTACATAGCTACCCTCATGGGTAGGTGGGTGGGGGGTTTGCCAGACTCTTCAGGCTGGCGTTTGGTGTTCCAAAGCCAGGCCCAGGACCCTTCAACTCTGCAGGACAAAAGGATGATTGGTCTTCACCATCCACAGTGAACTAGGGAGGCACCCACAGATACCCAGAGACAGATATATTCAGACACACAGACTCAAACATTAGTTCTCAGATACAATACCATCCAGATACTTATTCAGGAAATACAATCATTTTCTGTCTTAGGTCGGGATCCCTAGAAACAGAGCCTGTGCCAGGGACTGAGGTGCCTGTGAGCCATCTATCAAGCGTAGCTCTTCAGGAGAAGCCTCTCAGAGACTAGGAGATATAAGGGAGAGGAAGGATGAAGTGTCAGATGAGGCCTGTCCCAGGTCATGGGGTGTAGGGTTGGGCTCTGGAGCACAAGTCACACGCAGCTGTCTCCTCCTTGAGGTAAGGGGGCCACACCCTTATAGTCAGTGTTAGAAGTGGGCTGTGGGCTCTGGTGGGAGGAGGGCAGACTGAGCTCCTGGGCTCAGCCCTAGTGAGTGAAGGCTTGGAAGCAGGAGTAGGTAGGAATTGCTGGAAGCTGACCCTCCTAGCTGCTGGGGAACGGGTGTATAAGCTCAGTAAACTGGATGTGGAGGGAACAATGCCTCATAGAGCCTCTGATCATTATGCAGCTCAAGGTCACTGTCTATCCTCCTTCACTTTGCTGGACCCAGTTTGGGCACCGAGACCCACCTCCCCAAATAACCAGAGCATAATGCAAAGGATTCTAGTGGTAGGTACCCAAAGACAAGGCCAAAGCTTTGACATTTCTTTCCTTGCTGCAGGCCAATGGCTCTTCCAGGCAGAGCGGGGTGT
The DNA here is from genome assembly GCA_963573935.1 of Arctocebus calabarensis. NCBI lineage: Eukaryota > Metazoa > Chordata > Mammalia > Primates > Lorisidae > Arctocebus > Arctocebus calabarensis. The sequence continues at coordinate 11,530 of CAUYON010187380.1, forward strand.
CCCCACACTGTTCTCTGCAAACTGAAGCAAGGCAATTACAGTTCTTCAGTGCGAACAGCCGCAGGGGTCAAGAATTGGGATAGAGTGTGTGTTGGTTTCCTCTCTTCCAGTTATAGGAGGCAATAACATTGGCTTTGAAGTAGCAATGTCTGTGATTTATGGCATTTTGAAAATTGATTCATATTGAATCATTTTATAGTATCAGACCAGCATACTTCCTCATGAAGTGGAAAAACAAACCAGAGACGAATCTATTTTAGACTCCCAGATTTTCCTACTGTAATTGAACCAGAAATGCTTTTAACTTAAGAGAAAAAAGAAATGGAATGATACAGTTTTAAATATGTATGAATTCTAATGAGGACAGAGGAAATGGTGGTTTTTATGGAGTAGGTAGAAGTGAAGTCGGGGAGGGGAAAATGACAGGAATGAATTGTTGTAGACCAAAGAAAAAAGACAGTATCATATTAAAAATATCAAAATACTTTGCTGAAAATTGACTTGATATCTCTGATGAAGCTTAGAATTTTTTTTTTGCAGGTTTTGGCTGGGGTTGGGTTTGAACCCACCATCTCTGGCATATGGGGCCTGTGCCCTATTCCTTTGAGCCACAGTTGCCAACCTGAAGCTTAGAATTTTATACACAAGTACATACAACATGGGCTCATGAGGCTTTGAAACCTTTTTTAAAAATTAATAATGAATATTTTCATCTATTATAAACATTTTTTCTAAAACATATCTTAAATGAATAGTCTTCAACTTTATGAATGTGCCCTAATATATTTAATTAATCATCTATTGAACATTTACTTTATTTGCAGGGCAGTGACATCTTGATTTTAATTATGTATGGTACCACACAAAGTACCCTGAATAAATATGTTGGAGTCATGTTTTGGGGGTATAGTATTGCCTTTGTCATTGAATGAAATTTGTAAAAGTACATTTGCATTTCAGCACAACCAAACTTACTAAGTGGTTATGTTCTTTTTTTTTATTAGATCATAACTGTGTACATTACTGCAGTTATGGGAATGCCTCATGTGATGAAGACCAGTGCTATTTAAAAGTACCATTTTATTTTAAAATTATCCAACAAATATGTACTTCCACAAGCAGAATTTTCCATTTCAAAACTTCTGAGATTAAGGAAATTGGTATAATCCTTATTTCCATAGTAAAATTAAGATAATTCCACAACAAAGTCATTATCCTAAGCACTTAGGGACTCCAAGAAAATAATTTTTAATTAGAGAAAAACCAACAAGTGGCATAGCTTTTTTCACTAGCTTTTTTCATAAGTCTTTACAAGAAAACTTGAGAAATACCACTTGATCTGAAGGTTAATACAAAGCACAGCATTGTGTAAGCCCTCAGATGTTCTAGAGACAGAGACATCCCCCTAGCTCTGGTGTTCCAGCCGGTACGTCTTACAAGTTCTTGCCAATAGATTGAGTTGGGAGACACTGTGTGATCTCTATGGTTATTTCTGTCCCAAGAACAGAAATTCACAAAAAGATAGGCCCATGGCCAGCGGTATTGCTTTTCTATGATTTTGAACACACATACACACACACACACACACACACACACACACACACACACATTTTCTCTTTCTCTCTCTTAATTTAAAACAAAACATTAAAAGACTGACTCCAAACTCAGCTATATCACCAGTTTTCTTAGATCTCACTTTTGTGTCTTTCTGTATCGATAAAGTGAATGATTAGAACACATGGGGAGACTGGGTATTAGAGGATTACATGCCTCTAATCCTAGCACTCTGAAAGGCTGAGGCAGGAGGATTATTTTAGCTCAGGAGTTTGAAACCAGCCTGGACAAGAACAAGAACATCTCTAATAAAAACAGAAAAATTAGTTGGGTGTCGTGGTAGATGTCTGTAGTCCCATCTGTTTGGGAGGCTGAGGCATGAGGATTGCTTGAGCTCAGGAGTTTGAGGTTGTTGTGAGTGAGGCTGATACCATGGCACTCTAGCCCAGGCAGCAGAGGGAGACTCTGTCTCAAAAGAAAAAAAAATTAACAGATAGGGACTCACAGATTTTTAATATTGGAGTGTACTTGGGACTAATCCAATCCCTTCCTTTTCCAAATAGGAAACTTAGAGATGAAGTGACTTGTCTGGGGTTAAAGAAGTTAAGGGGCTGAGCTCAAGTTTATGCCAAGATCATTTAATATCCAAATCCAGTATTCTTTCAGCTGGCTACCAATCCCTATACCTGTTTTGCTCTGATATTTATGAATTTATGATTATCCAAATGTGGGTTTATACATGTACTATGAACGTCATGATGAGACTCTCATAAATTTGTCAGTTTTTTTTCAGGTTGCTCAAAATGGGCAATTAGCCAACCATATTTTAGCGTTCTTTAAATAGGAGAATGTTGTGTTGGTCTTTATCCTTTGTGGATAAACTTAAGCCATGATCTATCACTCCTGAGTCTGTATCTGCCTGCTTTCAGACAATCCTGTGGCTAAAAATCATAGTCAAAAATAGTAACACAGAAAAATAGATACAAACAAGGGGTAACACAGAGGTAAGCAATGATGGGAGAGCAACCTGTGCTGTTTATTAGATTCAAATCTTAAAATAGGAACAGGGATAATCTTGTGGACGCAGTCTTATTTCGAAATAAAAACATATTATTCAAACTTCAGCTGTCCTTGCGGTTAAAGTTAATTCAGCTTTGCAACCAGTTACTTTGTAGAGACATGGTGTATCAACAGATTTGCCTACAGCTGAGACCCATCTTAGGATAATTTTGGCTCCTACTCTGGAAGCTAAAGTTTTCAAGCAAGTTTCAACTCGACGACGACGGTAGGAGCCTTTTTCAAAGGCAATGTGGTGGGAGGCAGCAGAGGAGTCTCTGATCCCGATCGTTTTCTCTGATGTAGATGTTGGCTAGATTAGGGGTTATTAGCAGCAAGCATCAACCGTACAAGAGGGGTGGGGACCTGAGAAACATGCAGCAAGCTGACAACTAACTACATGGTGCTCGGTGGTGCAGAAATCCACATAGAGGAGTTCTGTAGGGTGTGGGGGTGGAGCTTTCTTCTCCGTTTCTTCATCATACACATAGTATTTCTTTTTTCTTTTTCTTGAAATGCACGGCCTTCAGACACATGAAAAAATGCTTACTATCCTTAATGATCAGAGAAATGAAAATCAAAACTACCTTGAGATAGCATCTAACCCCAGTAAGATTAGCCCACATAACAAAATCCCCAAACCAGAGATGCTGGCGTGGATGTGGGGAAAAGGGAACACTTCTACACTGCTGGTGGGAATGCAAACTAATACGTTCCTTTTGGAAAGACGTTTGGAGAATACTCAGTAATCTAAAAATAGATCTGCCATTTGATCCTATAATTCCTTTACTTGGTATATACCCAGAAGACCAAAAATCACATTATAACAAAGATGTTTGTACCAGAATGTTTATTGCAGCCCAATTCATAATTGCTAAGTCATGGAAGAAGCCCAAGTGCCCATTGATCCACGAATGGATACATGTATACCATGGAATATTATGCAGCCTTAAAGAAAGATTATGGCTTTACCTCTTTCATTTTAAATTAATTATTTATTTTTAAGGACGACAGTTGTGTCTATTTATGGGGTACAATGTGATGTTTTGATCTAGGCATACATTATAGAAAGCTTCACTCAAGGTCATTAACATGTCCATCACTTAACCACATTTTTTTTGTGGTGGGAATGTTAATCTAAATTTTTATATTTTTATTTTTTTAGCAATTTTGAAATAACAGTATGTTAGTATTGCGGTTATTTCTGATAGAATTCTTGGGTTAGTTTATGTGAAGGGTGAGAAAATGAAATTATCTCCTTCCTCCTTTGTTAAGTTTGAGTGTGGGTTTTCCTCCAACCCATTTACAGGCAGAAAAGGTTAATTAAACAGACTCTAGCTACTAGAAAATTCTGAGAGAATTTGACTCTCTCTTAGTTCCTATGATGCTGTGTCAACATACCGTAGAGAAGGGGTCAGTAAACTTTGCTATAAAGGACCACTTCTTCAACTTTGTTGGCCATAACATCTGTCGAAACTAACACAATTCTGCTGTTGCAGGGTGAAAGCAACCACAGACAATGCATAAATAAATGAATGTGGCTATATTTCAATAACGTTTGTTTATAAAAGGAGGTGGCAGGACGTATTTATAGTTTGTTAATCCTTGCCAGAGAATAAGGACCTGCTTCACATCTGTTGTACATAAGGGTGGTGCTATTTCCTCCCAGATACACATAATACACACATAGAAATCTCAAGGTTATCATGGATTCTTTTTTCTTCTTTATTTTCCACGTGAATCAATAACTGATTACACCTTCTCAATGTCTTTTCTGTCATTTCATCTGTGCAGCCTTTTATGAACAACCTACCCGAAAGTGGGTCAACTTCTTGATTCTCCATCTCACCATGCCATATGTTGTCTCAGGTTGCAATCTGAAGTTAACTCATTTTCTTTTTACTTGTTTATTATTTGTCTCCCATGATGGAATGTAAACTCCTTGAGGACAAGGCCTTTGTCTCTTCTTCACTGCTGGAGACTGCTGCCTGGCCCAAGACACAAGACAAGTAGTCAGTGAATACTTGTGGAAAGAAAAAGGATCCAGAACCAGGAAAGGACCTCTTTCCTCTAATTTCCCATGTTCTCCAGAATATTCTACACAGGAATTCTAGAGTTATTCCATCAATCATGACCCAATAGGAAAAACATGGCATACTTCAAGTAGGATAATTTAAGGAGGGTTAAGTAAAGGGGCTATTTACAAAAGTGTGCTCAGGTGAGTGAAACAAAAAGGAATAGTTGGGCTGTTCCCCATCCATAGGCATGAAGCGGTAAGTGAGTTGTCACAAGAACCTGAACAGAGTGGGTTTTGGGGAGTGACCCTCTATGATAGTGTTAGGTAGGTAGTTAGGAACTCTGCCTCTCCTGGGGGACAGAAGGTGGGTGCTCTGAATTGGTGCTGCCCCATCTTGATCCGGCTTTAAGCAGTTACTCCACCTGGAAGAAGGATAACCGTGGCCCGGTCTTGGTGCCTCCCCATGTGGGAAGAAGGATAACCGTGGCCCGGTCTTGGTGCCTCCCCATGTGGGAAGAAGGATAAGCGTGGCCCCGTCTTGGTGCCGCCCCACGTGGGAAGAAGGATAAGCATGGCCCCATCCTGGTGCCGCCCCACCTGGGAGAAGGATAAGTGTGGCCCCATCCTGGTGCTGCCCCACCTGGAAGAAGGATAAGCGTGGCCCCATCTTGGTGCCGCCCCACCTGGGAGAAGGATAAGCGTGGCCCGGTCTTTGTGCCGCCCCATGTGGGAAGAAGGATAAGTGTGGCCCCATCTTGGTGCCGCCCCACGTGGGAAGAAGGATAAGCGTGGCCCGGTCTTGGTGCCGCCCCACCTGGGAGAAGGATAAGCGTGGCCCCATCCTGGTGCTGCCCCACCTGGAAGAAGGATAAGCGTGGCCCCATCTTGGTGCTGCCCCACGTGGGAAGAAGGATAAGCGTGGCCCCGTCTTGGTGCTGCCCCTCCTCGGTGCTGAGCACCTTCCACACCTGGGGAAGGAGGTGCGACCAGGCAGCCCAGGCACAACAGGATTTGGAAAGTTCCCTACAGTAACCTAAGGCTATTATGTCATTAACCTCCCATCTAAGTGGTCTCATGGTGACAACTGAACCACAAGGAGGGCTCCACCCAGACAGTAGAAAGCAGGATGGCAGACCATAACCAAGGCCTTTTTTGTTGAGATGAGGAGGTCCGTTCATGGCCTATTGCAAATGTATCTTGCTCTGTAAACCTATATCTTGCTCTTGCTCTACAAACCTGACTTTCTCTTCCTCAATATACTTTTTTTTTCAGGCTGGCTTTGCCTTTGGTGGTCATTCTTCCACTAAGAGCATACCAAGAACCAAGAATGCCGAGGGCTGTCTTACCCACAGCAATAGGAACTGTAACCCTTGCTTGTGGGATGCAGCCAGCTAGAGGCAACCCGCAACATGGGAGTGGGGGAGTACTACCCTCCTCTCCTCATTCTCATCCCTCCCTCAGACCTCCTGCTGGAACTCTGCATGAACCCAGTTGCCGTCCAAGTGGTGAACAAGACATCTGGTACTCTCACTCCGTTGGCCCCTCAGCGTCCACGTATATTTGCAGGGATCATTTGTGTGTTCATCACAGTGGATGCGTGAAGTCTCATCTGCTATTGAATCATGATGGGGTGACATCAAGTGAGTCATACCTGTGCCTGAAACAAAACCATTACAGATCACTGAGGTTTTTCATGTAAGGCAGCAGGGGAAAAAAAGGAAAAAGAAATAACTAAGAAAATAGCTGATACTATCCTCATGTCTGTAACAGGACCCAGCATAGTTTGGTAATCAGAGTTTCTTTTTATTTTTATTCCTTTTCTCACAGAGCTCCTTTCCCTGCCACATGTTCTCTTCTGTGCTCCTCTTTCCCTTTGCCAGCACTTTGCTTGGAGAGGGATTCTCTCCAGGTAAGATAATCCAAACTTTCATTCTTATAAGACTCTAAAATAAATAAGCGAGTTGATCCTAGAATCTTATTTTGAGTGTCTTTTTTTCCTGATGTCATTTTTTGGTACTATTAATAAATGCAGCAGGAAACATAAGGCAACTCAAATGAAGATAATGCAAGGAGAGGTCAATAAAGGAACAACGCACCAAGGTCTGGGCAGCGTATAAGAAAGATTCAAGCCATGATTTTGGAGTTCCCCCGCTACTAATAGGGGCAATCGTATGGAGAACACATAGTTCCCCAGCTACTAATAGGGGCAATCGTATGGAGAACACACCTTTGGAGGAACGGTTTCCATAGGTGGAGAGACAGAGCCATCTTGAAGCGACTGTGCAAGGCAGGGGACAGGGGAAGTGCCTTTACCTCCTTCTCCCCTCTGCTGCTGCTTGGGCCCCCACTGGTTAAAGCCACATAGAAGCCAGAGAACAACAAAGCCTGTTGATGTGGTCCAGACAAAGCAGCTTCGTGGAGCAGGAAACAAGGTGGAGAAGGTGAGACAGGATCTCAAAGGGCAAACAAAAGATCTCAGACACCTTAGTATACAAATCCAATGATTCTCAGAATAAAATCCCACCTTGATGGCTTCCCGTCATCTGCAGAATAAAGTCCCAGCTACTTACTGTGATATCTTGACACTTCCACAATCTCTCTCTATCACAGCTGTCCCAATTCATACCACGATTTGTGCTATATACTTGGTATTTTTGTTCTCCTTCATAACTCATACCAGAAAGAAGTTCTCCCTCATCTGTTCTTCAAACTCAGTTTAAAATGATGGCCTTTTGTGGAGGGGACATTTGAGTGTTGTTCCTTCTCTTTTTTCATGTACTTAGTCCACACAGAGCATACTTTTCATTAATGTGGCCCTTATTGTACTTGCGAATTACACTAGGTGCTTTGATCATATCATTTAATTTTCATAAGAATCTGGTAATATGGCTATTTTTATCTCTTAGTACAGTCTCAGAGAGATCTCGATGTATCTTAGCGCAACTAATGTTTCAATGGTCTGATGCAAGCCTCCCGATGTGACGTACGTAATGGGAGGCACGAAGGGTGCCTATCTGAAATTCCTGCCAAAATATTTAGCCTGAATCTAATGGATCACGTTTTTACATTTGACAACCAGTTTGCAGAGAATATGGAGATTAGAGGATTATGCCTAAATACAACATGAAAAAAAAATCAATCAGACCACAAAACCAACTGGGACTTTCTATAAGAAAATTGGTTTCGTTTCTGTCCGAAGTCAATTTTATGGTGAAAAAAAGGGAGATCAGGAACTATTCCTGATGAAGAGACACACCAGTTATTATGTGTTCATGTTGACGAGATCTTTGTTTGCCCAAAGTCATCCCAGCAGAGTCATCATTCCAGCTTCTCTTTGACTGCCGGAGCTCGTAGAGATGCTGTCTGTGCCCTGTGCTTATCCTCTGGGCACTCACTGTTCTCACACTAGCCTTTTTGTGTCAAAGGCTTCTGCCTTCAAACCCCTGCGACTTTGCCTGGGGCAGTCCAGCATTTGGAGCTAATGGCTTTGAGAGTAACTCTGGGCCTGCAAGGGAGGGTGTTAGAATTTCTCCACTTCCTCTTCAGGGGGGACCACTCTGAGTTGTGGTCTCCACCATTTCCCAGCGGTCCCAGTGAGATTTCCTACCACTTACAGAATTAATCTTCTCGCTAACACACCCTGTGTGGACTTCCTTCTCAATCTCTCTCACTTCTCCCACTCCCCCAGTGATGCTTCCTGGGATCACTTTCCAAATAAATGACTAACACTCACATCCTTTTCTCGGGGTCCGCTTCAGGGTCAACTCAGCTGGAAACGGGTGTCGAAACTTCTGGTCTTTCCACTGGACAGCACTGCCTCCTTCATCCATTCTGTCTTTGAATACAGTTGGTAAGATCTTCTTTCAAAAAGGACAGGTTTTGTGGTCTCACAAACCCAGGGCTTGGCCTAGCGGTCAGTACTTGCTAATTGTTTGACCTTAGGTAAGCGGAATTCTTTGAACCTTAGTGTTCTTATTGTTCACATTTGTTAACAAGATAGAAACTCCTCTATCTACCTTTCAACTTGGGAATTTTCATAGATACACATCTTCTTCCTCTTGGTGTTGTTTCTGGCACTAGATTCGTTTAGAGCACCTAGAAAAGTTCATAAATCTAGGTGATAATTCAGAAGTAACTTAGGCAAGATGTCAGTGATAGCTTGCATAAAGTCATTTTGTACTTTTGCATAAATGGACTTAGAACAGCCTCTAGGAACATGACGTCCTAGCGAATCGAGGCGTTTCTGTGCCCACTGGGAAGAGATAGTGTGAGTGTGATACGTAATGGTGTGAAGAACAGTCTTATGCCTGACACAGGAGACGCTCAGAGAATGAGAACTTTGTGGTTAAGGTTTCGCTTTAGATTTTAAGTTTCTAGTGGCAGAAACAGTGTTTTATTCATCTCAGATATTTTCTTACGTTATAGTAATTGTGCAAAAATGAAGAAGACACATTTCGTGCTCTACAATGTTCTTTTCCTAATATATCTGCAGAATACGTGATATATCAAACAGACCAAGTAAACTGCAGCACACTTTTCTGGAAGCCCACTTACTGAATATATTCTCATTTATTCCCACCACATCTCTCTCTCTTTTTTTTTGACACATTTTCCAGTTGTATAAATTCCCACCACTTCTGTATAGTGGATTTCCTCCTTTCATTTCTCTGTCCCGTTACCACATCACTGGGATTCTTTTAATTCTTCTAGTTCTTTTATGCTAGCTTTCATGGGAGCTTTCTTCTCCTAATTCTCAGCTTTTGGATTTCATCTTCTGAATAACAACTTGGTCTTGCTTGTCTCCTTAATGAACTAGGGTGGGAGTTCTGGCGTTTGAAACGTTTTTCATTTGTAGTACTGATTTCAGCTAATTTTCAACTTTACTATGTGTAACAGATATAATGACTGTTTTATATTCACAGCTATGAATTAGTGTTCTCTTAATAACAATTTAAGAATATTACTTAGTGACTGTCTCACATATTTAACATTTCTTAAATTCTTCTTTCCCAGTAAATACAGGCTGTTATATTCCTTTTCTTTCTTTCTTTCTTTCTTTTTTTTTTTAAGACAGTCTCAGTTGCCCTACTTGGTTGCCCTGTGTAGAGTGCTGTGGTGTCATAGCTCCTAGCAATTTCAAACTCATGGTGTAAGCAATCCTTCTGCCTGAGCCTCCTGAGTAGCTGGCACTATAGGCACTTGCCATAATGCCCAGCTAGTTTTCTATTTTTCGTAGAGACGGGGTCTAGCTCTTGCTTAGGCTGGTCTTGAACTCCTGAGCTCAAAAAGTCCTCCCACCTCCTGTCAGAGTGCTGGGATTACAGACGTGAGTCACCACCCCTGCTCACTCTTCCTATTTTTAAATCATCTCCTTTTATTATTTCTCTTTTTTCTTCAGGTTCATTGCCTACTTAAGCCTAACGATCTCTTATTCTGTGGGTTTACATCTAGACCAGTGCTGCCCAGGAAAAATTTCTAAGTAGATGAAATGTTGTAAGTAGATGGCGATGCTGACATTGCCAGTTCCATGTGGCTACTGAGCACTTGAAATATGACCAAGGAACTGACACTTTCATTTAACCTGCTTTTAATCAATTTAAATTTACATAGCCACATGTGGCTAACAACTACTACATTGAGAAGAATAGATCTAGATTTTCCTTAAATTTACATAACAGAAATACTTTTCATATTCATCTCTATTTTATTTCTTTCTTCAGATTGCTATGTAATCTGGCCTAAACTACTGTGAAAAAAAATTATTGGTGTCTTCAAATATGTGTTCCAAAATTATTGATTTCTATAGTACTCTAAAATACTTTAAACAAAAAATTAGGGAAGGAAATGTGGTTGAAGAAATTATTTCTGCTATGTATTGTCCTAATACATGAATAACTAGTTTGACCACTCAGCAATCTGTAATTGCACACAAGGTAGGGAAAAATATCATACCACCTACAAAATCATCTTTAGATAAAGAGCATTTTACACAAAGGCCAAAAACGTATTCAGCTTGCCCCTAACTAAACTGTGTAATAAGTTAAATATTTTTGAGTTCTCACTTAAATCTTTTTTCCTCCTATTTTTCAGTGTCTTTCTTTCTACTAAGGGATTGCCATCACATTTCTCCAGCTGACCACATTGCCATGTCCCTTTCAGGCTGTCTTACTGTGGAAGCTTACTGGGTACCCCTGTAATGAACTCATTTGCATCAACATCTTAATAATTGATAAGACTTTATTCTCTCCCCCTGAAAATGTACTCTGTGGAACGCTATGTCTTTGAGGCTGAGAGGTCAGGCTTTGGCATGTGCTGGTTATCCTGGATTTGTCAGCTGAGTGACCTTGTGTTGAGCAAGTCATTTCAACCTCTTTAGGTCCCAATTTCTCAGCTGTAATATGGGAATAATAACAGTCCCTACCACATGGCGTTAAAGTGAATATTAATTAAAATACTACATGAAAAGTATTTAATCTACAGCTGGATACACAGTAATTACCAAATAAATGTCATTATAAATAAATGTTTCTAGGGAAAAATTACTTATATGTTCCTAAATGAATATGTAAAGATCAAATGACAGCAACAGGAGACAGGTTGGGGAGAGATTCGTCATACTCCCCGTGGGGTCCTCGATCTAGTATATCTTTGTTGAATGAGTAAATGAATGATGAATGAATGAATTACTCAGACAGAAAGATATCCAGTTCTCTATACGTTCAAGGTCACTTGTGCAGTCAGTAGCAGAGGCAGCAGTAAGAATTCCAGCTTTAATCCAATTTGTCACTATCCTCTTACAAAGGTTTGCCGTGTAAAATGATCATAAAGCTGTTTCTAGTGGCAAGTGCAATTGGACAGTGTGAGATTTTAAATTTCTATTTTATGTTCCGCCCTGTTTGAATTTCTTATAAGCATGGATTATTTTCATAATAAGAGAAAGTTACTAGTGTATGTGTAACACTAATACATACATTAATAAAATGGCCACAAAGTAGCACCCAGTACCTTGTATTCGTGCATGCAGTTCTGTGTGCAAATCTTCATGATATAATTCCTGACTGAAGATGATTTATAATGTTTGGCAGTTTTAACCCAAAATATCTATGATCATTTTTCTTAGTACTAATATTTTCTTTAGGGTCAGCAATGTAAAAAAAAGTAAGATTCACACGAAACTGACACAACAGGCCCTCAACACACACATAAACTCACTCGCTGTTGTAAAAATGGGATGCAGGAAATTGTAGTCAGAACAGGTTCACACAGCTACCAAACTTCATGGTGATCAAAGCTCTGATGTCATTTTGGAGTCTTAATAGAGCTATGCTTTTCTCAGAAAGAGACAAAGAGAATGGAAAAACAAAACAAAACAAAAAAAACCAAAACAAAACTCTCTTCTTCAAAGCCGTAACTGTTGCACAATATTTTTTCCCCAATCCATGTGGGATATAGTGGAAAAGAATTTCATAATTTTCTTTCAGAATGAACGTTTGTGTTGAGAAATGCTTTGCAGTTGGCGAAATATGATATATTAATAGGTGAATTAATTTAATGAAAATCATAAAATTCATCTTTTTCCGGATATAGCTCCTAGATTTAACATAACAATGAAAAGGAAGTTTATTATTCTGTGTTATGTGCTTAATTTAACGGCATTATTCATTATTGACTTGGCTATCTTTGCAAAACTTACTTGATGGTGAGGTCCGGTGACCTCTGAATATTGCTAAACTATACAAAACTAAATAAAGCATTCCTATTTCTAATATGTTTGCCAAAATAATGAATCATAGTAGGCTGCTGTCGGTAAGGCTAGCAGCCGGTGACGTGTGTTCCTTTTGCTTTCCTTTCATGTTTGGGCAATTGGTGGAAGTTATTATCACAAAAATCTAACTATTGGGAGCATTCTGCTCCTAGGACCGTTTACGCCTCCCTAGGCCGCTCTTCTGACTCAGTTTCAATCTGTCAAAATCATGAATAAAACATGTCTACTCCCCCATTTGTCTTCCTCCTCCAACCTTTTCTTGTAATCCCACTTCATTTCCTTGGCATATTATCAGTGTGGGGCTGGGGTGCATGGGTGGGTGGGGGGGTTCACCCCAAAGTTGGCACAGCAATAAATAAGAAATTCAAACTTAGGGGTAACTCACTACTTCTGCTCCCCAAGCAGTTTTTCATTTGTACACGTGAGCACTTACTGACATACGTTAAGGCAGTTAAAAATAGTTGTTCAATTTTTTAAAATATTACATATTCACTGCAGAATGTTTTAAGATCCAAAAAGGATAAAGAAAAAAAATAAAAGCAATGTATTAGTTCACTATCTAGATATAAGCACTAATATTTTTTCTTTTTTATTAAAGCAGAAGATACATAGACAACCTTAAGGTCTGCTTTTTTCGCTTCAACGTATAGTAAGTCACCTATCCTAAGTCACTAAACAATAAGGCCTTCTTTTCTTTCTTTATTTTTTTTTTTGCAGTTTTGGCCAGGGCTGGGTTTGAACCTGCCACCCCTGGCATATGGGGCCAGTGCCCTACTCCTTTGAGCCACAGGTGCCGCCCAATAAAGCCTTGTTTTTAAACTGTAACATGCTGTATGAATACAAGGCCCAGGCATTATTGTTGTTCAGTCTTCACTTCCCCTCGGTAGAGTGCTGTGGAGTCACAGCTCACAGCAACCTCCAGTTCTTGGGCTTAGGCGATTCTCTCGCCTCAGCCTCCCAAATAGCTGGGACTACAGGTGCCCGCCACAATGCCCGGCTATTTTTTGATGCAGTTCAGCTGGGCCGGTTTTGAATCCGCCACCCTCGGTATATGGGGCTGGCGCCCTACTCGCTGAGCCATAGGTGCCGCCCAGTCTTCATTTCTGAATCTGAAAAAAACGCCCTCTACTAAGGGAACATGAAGAATCTATTTCCTTGGCTATTTTTGGAACACAGTGTCATCTCTCCGTGCCTAAATTGACCGTGTGGTTTGGTGAATTGAGACGAATTTTCTATTTTCAAGTTAATATCAGATTGGAAAGTCCAGGGAGTACTTATCACATAACAGCAGACCTGGGCTAACACTATAAAAAATACATTTACAATTTACGTAGAGAAGCATCTTCAAATCGTACTTTAAATTTTCTGAGCATTTCACCAAGTAGTCTGAAAAGAGTGGGTTTTGTCCACAGCTCCTCCCTGAGAGAAGCTGGGGCCGTTTTGTGGAAACTCTGCAAACACATGAAGGAAGTTTTCTTTTGTGAGCTCTTAGCAAGACTAGGAAATTGGCAAATTAGTTAAAAGGCCATATTTAAATTGCAGGGATTTGGGATTGAAATAAGACATTTGAGGAATTTAAACTAGGGACTGATGAATAGGGTAGTTCCATATAAATTTGCATATGAAATGCCAAGAAATTTATTTTCTTTCAGCTATTATAAAAGAAACAGAAGTGAGGGCTTGAGAAAGAGAAACCCTTTTCCTTATGCCTTGGTTATTATATAAGCATAGATGTCACCAAGCAGGCACTTGGCCCAGTGGGATCCCTACCGCTGTGCTTGTCTGGGATCCCACTACACATTGGTAATGGAACGTTCCCTGTAGCCTATATTTAAACTCAGCACCTGTGGGGGGGATACCCCTGGCATGGCCTCAAAACCAGTGGCACAGCTGCTATTTTGCACAATTTGCTTTAGTTACTAAGAGGTTGTTGCCAGATTTTAGGAAGGCAGAGGGCCATCTGGATAAAGACGTACCAGAGCCCTTGGAATTGCTAGGATATTTCAGAGAAATCTAGTCCAGTGGGCTAGGTTGTGTTACAATTTACTTCAATTTACGGTTATAAGCACAGCTATGGGGACATAGCATGAAATGAAACATTCATCATTTATTGAAGGTCTATCGAGGTCTATCTGCTGGGTTCACAAATTCTGATAATTTAGAAACTTTCTTAGACCTTTTTTCTACTGTTTTTTAAAATTGAGGTATTAGGTACATAAGTAAAATTGACCCATTTTAGTGTATAATTCTACGAGTTTTGACAAACTGTGTGTAGTTGTTCCTCGGTATCCACGGGGGATTGGTTCCAGGACCCCTGTGGCTAACAAAATCCATGGATGCTCAAGTCCCTTATATAAAATGAGGTAGAACTTGCATATAACTTACACACATCTTTGTGAATATTTTATATCATCTCTAGATTACTCATAATACCTGGTACAATGTAAAAGCTATGTAAATAGTTGTTATTTGGTATTATTTAGGGAATAATGACAAGTAAAACAAGTCTGTATATGTTCAATAGAGACAATTGTCCATTTTTTTCTTCCACTATTTTTTTATCCTCAGTTGGTTGAATCCTTGTATATGAAGGCCCAACTGTCTGCACAGTTGTTTAACCACTACCACAATCTGCGCAAAGCACCATAGTTTCTCAGAATTTCCTATCGCTCCCCTGGAGTCCACCACCATCTACCACCAAACTCTGGCAAGCACTATCAGTTCTCTCTTCCTTTAATTTCACCTTTTAGTGAGTTAATACTAACTCTCTAAAGTAACATGTATGATCAGGTGGAATCATACAAGGCATGACTTCTTTCACTTAAAATAGTGCATTTGAGATTCATCCAAGTTGCTGGGTGTATTCGTAGAACTTTGGTCCTTTATATTGCTGATAAATATAGTTTGGTTAGTTTATTCCTTCACCAGTTGGAGACCATTTTGGCTGTTCCCAATTTTGTTGATCTGTGAGTAAAGCCACTGTAAGCATTCATGTAGATCTTTTCATGAATATAAGTTTTCATTTCACTTGGATAAAACACCCAAGAGTGAAAATCTTAGATTATACGGTAATTATATGTTTAACTTTAAAGAATGAGCCCACTTGTTTTCCAGAATGAGGAACAGTTTGTGTTTCCACAAGCAATGTATCCATGTTTCATTTTCTTCACGTCCTTGAGAGCACTTGGTCCTGTTACTTCATTAACTAATTAATGAAATCTTAGCTCTTCTATTCTGATAGTTATGTAATGGTATCTTATTGTAGTTTTAATCTGCATTTCTCTACTGGCACATAAAGCAACTTTTCATGTGATTATTTGCCATCTGTATTTCTTCCTTTCTGAACTGCCTGTTCAAATCTTTTGCCTTTTTAAAAAAAAAAAAAATTGGGTTGTTTGTTATTTTGTTTTGTTTTATATATGTATTCTAGATATATCTTTGATAAGATAGCACATGTTTTGCAAATATTTTCCCTGAATATGTGCCTGATGTTTTCATTTCCTTAATAGTGTCTTTCAAAGAACAGAAGTTTTTGATTTTAGAATTTAATTTATCAATTCACTTTTATTGTAGTTTTGGTATTATATCTAAGAATTCTTTGCCTAGCCAAAGGCTTCAAACATTTTCTTCTACATTTTCTTCCAGAGCTTTGGTTTTGGTTTTGCATTGAGGTCTATGATTCATTATGAGTTAATTTTTATACAAAACACACGGTATGGATTAAAGTTTAACTTTTTTTTTGACCTAGAATGTCTGATTTGTTACAACACAATTTTTTCGTATTAGATTTTAAGTTTTTTACTGATGTATGATATTCATACTTATTTATGGAGTATATGTGGTATTTCATTGTATGCACAGAATGGGTAATCACCAAGTCAGAATATTCGGGAATATCCATCACCTTTAGGAATTATCATTTCTTTGTGTTGGTGTTGGGTGGAAAGTGCTACAGCGAACCAGGCTAAGGCCCAGGCATGGTGGCTCACGTCTGTAATCCTAGCACTCTGGCAGGTCTAGGCAGGAGAATAGCTTGAGCTCAGAAATTTGAGACCAGCCTGACCAAGAGAGAGACCCCCTTTCTACAAAAAACAGAAAAATTAGCTGGGTGTCTTGGTGGGCACTTGTAGTTTCAGCTACTTGGGAGGCTGAGGCAGGAGGATCACTTGAACCCAGAATTTGGGGTTGCTGTGAGCTAGGCTGAGGCCATCGCACTATAGCCTGGGCAACAAAGTGATACTCTTTCTCAATTAAAAAACAAAACAAAACAAACAACAACCAGGCCAAGTGTAGTTACTAGCACGGATTTTATTAAGAGCAGTTGCAAGCAGATGGGCTGCCACCAAAATGGTGTCAGTTTGAAGTTGGGTAATATATAAATACACTCTCCCTATCTATTTGACTCCTCTTTGACTCTGAGATGGGGAAAATCTGATCATCATGAACAAGAGCAAGACTCCAGATCATTGGCCCGAAACTGTGTCTTTGGCTATCTTGGATATTGTTGTACTATGGTATAGTAAAAAGCAGGAACTTCTGGCAGTATATTTTTCTTGTTTTATCTTTTGAAAATAATCCAATGAATGATGTTTAAAAAATTTTCTCAACACGCCTTAGATCCTCTTGCAGCACCCCGGTTGGAAATCACCACGCTGAAAAGTAGCTTGGAAAGGCCTGGTGAAGTGAGGCAGTATATTTTTCAGTTAGCATATTAAGTGATAAACTATTGTTAAGCATAGTTTTTATTAATTTTCATTTTTTTATTCTTTTGAACACTTTTGGGTAAAAAAAGTAGAATTGTAAATATCTAACAAAATGAGTTAATATTAAATCATTCTATACTGTGTTTGACAAGTATTTAAAAGAATCACCCCACCCACTATTGTAGATAATCTAGTGTTGGTTACGCTACCAATAGTAATCCTGAGTTTGTGAATGATTTACTTTTAATATGATGTAAGCTTATAATAATCCAGAATGAGTTACTATTTTTGGTGTGCCATAAATGTTATACTTTACCTCAAATATTTTCATACCGTGAATGACTTGAGTATTTTATATCTTTTAAAGCACAGGGAAAAGATTGTCAGCTAAGATGCTAAAACGTATATTGCAGGTGGAGTGTGGTGGCTCACGCCTATAATCCTGGGCCAAGGGAGGGAGGATTGCTTGAGGTCAAAGAGTTTGGGACCATCATGAACAAGAGCAAGACCCCATTTCTGCAAAAAATAGAAGAGTTAGCTAGGTATAGTGCTGTGTGCCTATTGTCCTAGGCACTTGAGAGGCTGAGGCAGGAGGATTACTTGAGCCCAGGAGTTTGAGCTTGCAGTGAGCTATGATGGTGTCACTGCACTCTAGCCCTGGTGACAGAGTGAAGCCCTGTCTTGAAAAAGAAAAGAAAAGAAAAGGGAAGGAAAGGAAAGACGAAACCCAAACCCCATATATTGCACATTCAGATGTCAAGGGAACCAGGCAGGTACAAGTAACAGAAGTGGCAGAAGCCAGCTAGAATAAGAGATAATAAGAAGAGTAAGGACTCTGGTAAAGTAGAGAACATATGTCTGATGGCAGAACAGCAACTCAGCTTTAACAACTGTGGGACTATGATACCTGTATTGACAGATAGAATTTTTTTTCTCCTTGTAGAATTCACAGTCAATGTAACTGGTTTTTAATGAGGAAACTTCTGATTATTGGTTAAAATTTCTCAAATTAAAAATGCTAATTTAAAAATATTTAAGGTACTGTTTGCTCAACGTACGCATCTGGGACTGAATCCAATCTGTGATTGTCAGTTTTCTACCTCTGCTCTAAAACCTTTATCAACAGCAGCGTCAGGTTATACTCAATATTCAATGAGTGCTTCTATTACAGAATAAGGAAGAGTCTATTACCCAAAACCTTTCCAGACAAAAGCATGCTTATAATAACATGCCCTAGGTGGGTAAGAAAGTCTGAGGTGTCCCATCTTAGCAAATGTGATGGTGTCTGGGGAGAGTGTCTGGGTTCAATGTCAAAGTGGTTGCCTGGAGATTCATTAGGAGATTTGAGGTTCGTTTTTTTCTAAGTGTTCTTATTATCAGAGCCGACCCACTTTAGTGCTCTGAGTCATAGTTTTTACTTTTTTTTAGATAAGAAGATAGGGCTGTACTTTTTATGAAAGGTCCCACTGACTTAGAAATTATGAATTAGTTCTCAAAGTCTCTAAGAGAATGTGGGCCTAAAAGTGAATGTCACGCTCTCTGAGTTTAAACACAGCTATCTAAAGATGTCAAAACGTTAGGCCCATCTTGGCTCCAACCTAACTGTTGTGGAACACTCTGGACCTTAAAGAGTTTCCAATGGCATTGTCACCAGGCCATGAAATGTGCTTCACAATCATTGGGTTGCCCTGGGGGGGGAGGGGGGACGGATAAGGAGCATGCTGTGGGGATCACAAAAATGTCAGCTCCTCACATGCTTTTAAGATAATAGACTCTTGGGAAATCACTTTAGAACGGTGTCTGGAAATCAATAGATACTTTTAACAGTTTCTGATGGGCTGTTGAATCGAGTGACAAGTGGGAGATTTAAGATCTATACTACAGTGCAACACAGACATATGAAAACAGCTTAGATGCCATTTTAAGTGACAGCATCCTTGGTTTGTCACAATTTTAATATTCTATTGATGGCTGTCTGGTGAGGGTTCTATTAATATTTACACGAGTGTATCTTCAAGCGCCGCATGCATAAAAGTCTCTGGGGAAATAGTATCCCATTTTCAAGGTATTTTTGATAAGGTGAGCTATGGAGAATATTTAAGAAACCACAACTAGAGGTTTCTTTTTCTTTTTGATTCTTACCAGTGTGACTTAATTGAAAAGGTTTTTTTTCTACATAAGCATTTTAGGTAAAACATTACTTTGGGAAAACCTTAATTTTTCCTACTGAGAAAACAGAAAACACGAAAAGCGATATTCGTACTTATCTTTTTTCTATAAACGGTTGCTGTTTTCAGGGAGCTCTTCTGATGGATTGGTTCGTGCGGAGACCTCACTCCCAGTCGACTCATTTGCTCAGAGTAGGAGAAGAATGAAATGACTTCCTGAATTTGCATCACCTTTCACAGGGCTTATAAAATAAACCAAAAAGGTGTGGTATATACATAATGGGATACAATTTAGCAATGAAAGAGAATGAGATCCTGTCATTTGCAAAAACACAGATGAACTCAGAGAACACGTGAAGTGAAATAAGCCAAGGACGGAAATAGAAACACCGCACAATCTCACTCATATGTGGAATCTAAAAAAGTTGATTTCACAAAAATAGAGAGTAGAATAGTGTTTGCCAGAGGTTGAAAAAAGTGAGGGGAGCAGGGGGAGCTCCTAGGGGAAAGAGTGATGATTCAGAGTAGTTACTAAAATGAATAGGGAAAATAAAGCACGATTAAAGAAAGGAACAAATAAAAATAGGCAATGTCTACTTAAAAGATAAGCCATATTCTGCACAGCAGTGAGAACCTATTGGAAATAGCCTGTTTAGACATTAGGAGTGGATTGGCTGTTGAATGGCATTACTCCCCCATTTTTGTTTCCATCATATCAGAGTTGCAAAAAACAAGGATTTATCCCTCATAAAATGGCTCTAGAAATCTATTATCCTTATATATTGCTGGATACTAAAAATTGCACCTCATCTGCTAGGTATATTGCAGTGAATTATATCCAAGTTCCTAGACTAGGGGCTGTTCCACCATTAATGGAGCACCTAAGCATGTTCCTAATTTTCAAGTGGACCAGACGCAGCACCTTTCCTGGCTTGTTTTGCTGTCTGGACAAATAGCCTTTGCTAACCTCGCAGAAAGGATGAGTGCTAGGGGTTAAGGGCAACTGTTGAACTAAACAGCTGGTAATAATCTTGAGGACGCACGAACACATTTTAAACGAGGAAGTCAACACAAGCATGAATCTCAAATCATAAATAACAGAAGAGAACCATTGATTTTTAAAGTTTTGTTTTTAATTAATACTTAATCATTGTGCAGATTTGTGGGGTGGAGAGTGTGGTGTCTCAGCACACGTACGCCTTGTGTAAGGATCAAATCAGGGTGATGAGTATATCATTCACCTAAAATGCTTATCATTTCTTTGCGGTGAAAACATTTAAAATCCTCTCTTCTAGCTCTTTGGAAGAATACAACCCATTATCATTAATTACAGTGACTCTACTATGGCACAGAACACCGGCACTTATTTCTCCCATCTAAATCGTAACCTTGTAGCTGTTGGCTAACCTCTCCCCATGTGCCCCTCACTTTTCTCAGCCTCTGGTAACCACTGCTCTACTCTCTGTTTTTGTGAAATCAACTTTTTCAGATTCCACATGTAAGTGAGGTCAGGTGGTGTTTGTATTTCTGTGCTTGGCTTATTTCACTTCACTTGTTCTCTAAGTTCATCTGTGTTGTTGCAAATGACAGGATTTTGTTCTTTTTTGTTGCCAAATTGTATCCCATTGTGTATCTATACCACACCTTTGAAAAATGCATTCATTCACTGATGGACGCTTAAGTATATTTCATATGTTGGCTGTTGTGATAGTATAGCAATGAGCATCACTAATTGCCCAGGTACAGCGCCTGCCGCATGCCTGTGATCCTAGTACTCTGCAAGCCCGAGGCAGGAGGAGCACTTGAGACCAGCCTGGGCAGCATAATGAGATATCCTCTCTACAGAAATGAAAATGAACAAATCTCCACCTGCCCCCTGAATGAATGAATAATCATCAGGGAAATGTAAATCAAAACCACAATGGGATATTACCTCATTAGTATGACTATTATCACAAAGAAAAAAAAATAACAAATGCTAGTAAGGATGTGAAGAAAGGGGAAATCTTATATACTGTTGGTGGGAATGTAAATTAGTCCAGCCACTATGGACAACAGTATGGAGGAGCCTCAACAAATTAAAAATAAAACTGCTGTATGACCCAATAATCCAATTAGCAGATGTGTAACCAAAGGAAACGAAATAAGTATATGGAAGTGATATCTGCACTTCCACTTTCATTGCTAAAGAAAACAATTTTGTTTTTTAAAGACTAAGGTACGTCAGGAACTCAACTTTGTCCTCCCACCCTCCAAAAAAATAATAAAAAGAAAAGAGAAAAACTAAGGTGCAGTGTGTGTGAACTTCTGTGCGTTTCAGTACACTAATATTGCCTAAAACTTTAGTGATTAGGGGTGACATTACACGGAGATTTTTGTGGTCTGAGATGTTAGTGGTAACCTGCGTTCTAGGGCTAATCTGTGGCTTTGTAGTATTTCTCATAATATTGTTTTCTTCCTCTTCCTCTCTCCTTCCCTTGCTTTATGCTCTTCTGTTTCTCCTTCACTTTTCTTTCTGATTCCTTTCTCGATAAAGTCGTAAATCTGTCTGTTGTACTCAAGTTCAAAATTATTTTAAACATTTTATTTCTTTCTCCTGTGGCCAACTATGTAAACTCAAACCTTCTGGTATTCACCATAAGAGCCTCCTTCCACATTCTGCATCTGTGAGAGACAAGTGTTTGACAGGTGATGACACAAGTTAATGATTGCGTTAGGAGCCTCATGAATCAGCAAAACTGGGGGGAAAATCCAGCTTCAAAATTGCTTCTGTCAACACCATGGCTACCTCTGACTGATTTTTTTTTTCTTATTGAGAGATATAGTAACTAATTTTAGCTTTGTGAAAAGTTTACTTCTTGTCCCATTTATTTCTTTTTTATCTGATGCCTCAGTTTTTTTTTTTTTGCAGTTTTTGGCCGGGGCTAGGTTTGAACCCACCACCTCCAGCATATGGGGCCGGCGCCCTACTCCTTTGAGCCACAGACGCCTGTGATGCCTCAGCTTTTTAAATTGTAAATCACCTAAGCTTAATAAGGCAGAATTATTTCGGGCAATGAATCAAAATATAATTATTAAAACTTTGCAATACAAAATGAAGTATGTAAAGAAATAAAAGATAGTTTCTGTCCTCAATGAATTTATAATCTAGTTTGTGGGATAAAGCATTTGTTTTCACTTCTAGGAAGGGCTGTTCCCTCCTTTTCTATCTAAAGTTATTCTTCAGTTATCAGATCCTCCAGCTCACAGAGGGCGATAATCCCTCTCTTGGCCAATATTTTTATCACTGAAATAATCCTCCGGTTTTATAATTAGCTCCATGTCAGTTTCCACTATAAGAGCGTGATCTCCTTGAGATCACAAAAACATCAGGCTTTTGACTGAAGAATTATGGGTCACTATCATACAAAAAATTTTTTCAAAAATATTAAAGCGTATCACAATTCTCGACTTCTTACAGTAAGCATTGCTTTGAGCTTCTGCTTTTTTTTTTTTTTTTATAAGAGATAGAGTCTCACTTTGTTACCCTGGGTAGAGTGCCATGGCGTCACAGCTCACAGCAACCTCCCGCTCTTGGGCTTAGCTGATTCTCTTGCCTCAGCCTCCTGAGTAGCTGGGACTATAGGCGCCCGCTACAACACCCAGATATTTTTTTGTTGCAGTTTGGCCGGGGCCGAGTTTGAACCCGCCACCCTGGGTATATGGGGCTGGCGCCTTACCCACTGAGCCATAGGCGCCGCCCCAAGCTTCTGCTTTTTTAAACACTTTCACTTATACCTCTCAGTTTCATCGATTTGATTGCTGATTTTATTATCAACAGTTCCATTAACCCTGACAAGTGCCACATTTATGCAGGTTTTTATATGGCCATAGGATAGCTTTTCTTATTTCTTTTTGTTTATAAAATACTGAGCAGGAGACCACAATGAGATTTTGCTAAATTAAAGTTTGTGCAATTAATGGACCTTTTATTTCTGCTCAAGATTGTTGAGCTGTTAACTTTGAGTTCTTTTAAAATTATTAACGACTGTTTTGTGTTTTTTTTAGATTGGATGTTTTTACAAATGCTTCAGAAAATAATGCAAGGGACCAGATAGTTTGATTTGAGGCATGTTTTATGTTTTGCAATGGATTCTCCTGAACCTAGCAGATGCATATCAGGTTTCAATTTATTAGACATATTAAGAGTTACAACATTTTCACCCCTTGAAAGGAGAATGAAAAAAAAGCCTGATTAATTGGTGTAATGATCCTTTGGCCCAGCTTGCTGAGTGATTTACCCTGGTGTTTTGTTAGACCCAGCTGAACAAAGCCTCATTCATGGTGGGTGTTCAAAAAAAAGAGTTATGGGGTTAGGAACTTGCGTCCTCAAAGAAAATATACTACAATCCGAACAAATGAAATTTTTAATTTAATGTCTTCTAGAATTTTTTGCCCGAATCATTTTTCTTTCTAGTCTCTTTGAGCAGTTTTTCTTTTTCAGAAACATAGCCTATATTTTGTGCCAAATTATCTCTTTCAGTATTCAGCATTCTTTGATTGTTTAGCCATGTCTACATATTTTTTTTTGTTTATCATTGCCCAGTGTTTTTCTTTCTTTCTTTCTTTTTTTTGTTTGAGACAGAGTCTCACTCTGTTTCCCAGGCTAGAGTGCTGTGGCATCAGCCTAGCTCACAACAACCTCAAACTCTGGATTCAAGCCATTCTTCTATCTCAGTGTCTCCAGTAACTGGGACTACAGGCACCTGCCTCAGTGCCCTCATAAGTTTTTTTATTTTTTTAATTTTTAGCAGAGATGTGTCTTGCTGTTGCTCAGGCTGTCTTACAGTTCCTGACCTCAAGTCATCTACCGTCTCAGCCACCTAGAGTCCTAGGATTACAGGCGTGAGCCACCACACCCAGCCCTCGTGTTTTTATTTCAAATAAGCCTTCTTCCATATTCCTTAGTGATAATCAACTCAATGAGATGATTTCATGAGAAGATGCTCTATTTTATTATGCTTTTCTGGGACTGGTCTGCAGGACTGTTTTTTAAAACAGATAATGTTTCTTAAGAGGAATTACATTTAAACTTTTTTGTTCTTACCTTCTTTGGCCAGTCTAGACATGGGTGCTTTAAATAGATCTTTAAACAACAAGTGCCAGCACACTTGAAAGAGGAGCAGAACATTTGGGGCGTTGTTTTACACGTTAATCACTTATCAATGTTTGTTTGACTTTTGGGAAGTTAGATAATTAACTGGGCATTCTTTCTTTTTCTTTTTTCTTTTAACGCACAGTCACATGCCCCCTACTATTAGGTGTCAGAAGACGAAAGCAGATTAAAACAAAATTCTTGTTCTCAGGTCCTGAAAGTCTAATGGGAAAGGCAGAAAAATGAACTAATAACGATATACCTTACGGTATAGAACATCCTGTGATGGAAAAAATCAATCCAGTCTGTAAGGTACATCCCTGCAAGATTTTATGATGGGATAATACACAGACTGAACCTTGAAAAGATGAGTAGCAGTGAGAGAATAAAGAAATGAATGAGAAAAGAGAGTTTCAGACAGAGAACAGTGTGAGTAAGAACGGGGAACCTTCCATACTGTGACATATCCAGGAATTCTATGTATCTCGAAACCATGAAGTGACAAGAATGAAGAGTGGTTAAGCTTGGGAATCACACTAAGGGTGAGTGGTTGCAATGCTGGCTTTCAAATTATGATAATAGCGCTGTTACCAAACCACCAACATTTTTCTTGGGATAATACTTCTGTTCTGGTATTTTTTAAAAATACAATCCTTGAATCATTTATATCCAGAGAGTTCTAATGCCCCACAGGAAACTGAAGTGTACTGTTTTAGACGTTGTTCTGACCACATATCTCCTGTTTTAAACCTCTAAAAGGGCTTTGGATGTCTGAATCACTGTTTGGCAAGTTTGTAATGCAATTGAGATTACTTACTTATTTGTTATCCATATTACTCTAAAGCCAGTGTGGACCCTGGCTGACCACCTTGATTTTTAGTTTTTTTTTTCCTGCTTTCTTCACTTGGTTTTAGACCACATAGCACAAGGATAAATAGAACCAGCCCCAGAGGGGATGGGGCAATCGTGCATTAGGGAAATATTATGATGGGACGGAGAATGGAAAGATCAGCCAGAGTTGTGCAACTCTACTGATAGAATGTGACTGTGGGCAAATCACAGATTCCAGTCTCCTCATCTGTAAAATGAAGGGATTGAATTAGATACTCTCTAAATTATACGTCAGTGAAGACTTGCTTGATCCCTTTGATTGTGAAAATGAGGGCTCTTCCCTAGGTGATCCCTAAGATCCTTCTCAGCTCTGAAGTTCTGTACTATTCTCTCTAACTCACTGTCATGAAAAACAAAATGCTAATGTTATTCATAAACACAGGATCTGTTGGTGCTTCATCAAAATGGGAAGGCAGGTTTGGTGGTTAAAAGCCAGGATTTTGGTGTTGCACACAGAGGGCTTATACCTTGGTTCTGGCACTTATGAACAGTTTGACTTGGCATAAGGAAGGATCTCTCTGAGCCTCGGTCTCCTCATCTGGCAGCATGAGGATGATAATAATGATCTCATTGGGCTGATGAAAGGATTACAAAGGGAAACTGTGTGTAAAACTCTGGGCCAAAGTAATTATTCAAAAAATGGTACCTGTTATTACATGACAAACAATTGCTGAGGTGGGGCCTAACTGGGTTTAGCACAAGCCAGTTGTATTTGTTGATGAATTTCAGCTCACTGCTCACAGAGACCTCCAGCAAAATGTTTATGTTTATTACAGCTGCGGCAAGGCCCAGTGATGTGCTTTTATCTTCTGTTTAGGAAGGATATTTGCTACATAGCTCCCGAGGTAAAAGGAGTAAAGTGTTTCTGTTTTAAATGAATTAGAATTCTTCCCTCTCAATTCTAAATCATTTAACATAGTAAGCTCACAGAGACTCTTTTATTTTGGGAAACAGCAGATTAAAACTTTAAAATCAGAGATATATGGATTTAGGTAGAAAATACTTAATGACTGAACATCTTAGAATCAAAGAAAAAAGTTCTTTTTTTTTTTTTAGGCAGAGTCTCACTTTGTTACCTTTGGTAGAGGACTGTGGTGTCACAGCTCGCAGGAACCCTAAACCTTTGGGTTCAAGAGATTCTCTTGCCTTAACTTCCTGAGTAGCTGGGACTACAGATGACTGCCACAACACCTGGCTATTTTTTGAGATGGGGTCTCACTCTTGCTCAGGGTGGTCTTGAACTCCTGAGCTCAGGCAATCCGCCCACCTTAGCCTCTCAGAGCCAAAGGAAAAATTCTAATGGTGGAATTTCAGATCTTAGAAAGACTACCAAAAGCGTAATTTTGAGTAACAACAGTAATTAACATTTATGGAAGAATTAATATTCACCAGTTACTATTTCAGTACTTTACATGTATTAATCCTTTTAATTCTCTCGCCAATTGTGTAAAGCCCATTTTTACGCATGAAGAAATTAAGGCACTAAGAGTTTCTGTGGGTTGTGCGAGGTCACACAGCTAGTACAGTTAGGATTTCAACTCAGACAATTTAGCTCCGGAACCCTCAGACTTAACCTTATAATGAAAAAGGATGAACTTATCTCGTGCAAATTATACCACTTAGACAGTGTAGATAGCCACTTTTATTACTGGTTTAATCTTTCAGGTAATGAGAGTTTCAGTTCTAAGTAATGGCTATCAAAACATACATATATCAGGGAAGGCACAACACTTGAGCTCTGATTTAAAATTATCTACTCACATGTCCAGCTACCAGCCAGATATTGTTGCCTCCGAGGAAATCTCAGACTCAATTATGTGCAAACTAAGTTTCTCGTCTTTCACTGCAATCCTTCTTCTCCTTCTGGGTTCCTGCTGTTGACCGAATTATGTTCCCCCCAAATTTGTATACTGAAGCCCTAGATCCTATTATGATGGTATTTAAATAGGGGCTTTCAGAGGTAATTATATTTAGATGTAATCATGAGAGTGGGGTCCCATCTGGGATGGGATTCGTGCCCCTAATAGAAGATACTAGAAAGTGCTCCTCTCCCACCCATATGTGAGGAAACAGCCAGAAAGACGGCCTTCTTTAAGCTACAAATGGCCCCTCACCAGGAACCAAATTGATCTTGGGCTTTTTAGCCTCCAGAACACTCAGAAATATTTCTCGTTTAAGCCACCAAGTTTACATCTATAGCAGCCTGGTATCCAGTATTCACAGTTGGGCAAGTGGGACATTTAGAAGTCATCTTCAATTCCTCCCATCCCTGCCCTGACAATCAGTACTTAATTCTGTTGGTTCTGTTTTCTGATCCGGGCTCTGGATTCAGTATCGTGGTTCCTTGTCAGCAATCTCTTTACCAGTTCATCTTTTGTTTATCAGCTCTTAAAGAACTTAAAGAAGAGAAATTTAGTCAAAAATTCAAAAATCTCCAGTGGCTTTCCACTACCTGAAGAATAACATTCAAATCCTCAGCACAGAATGTACCCGCCCTGTAAATAAGGCCTTAATTACCTACAGCCTCATCTCCTAATACATCCAGCCACATGCCTTTTACCGAAGCTATGTGGGTTCACCAACCACGTTTTCGAGTTTCTGAGTCTTTTTTGTGTCTTGTCTAAGCTAGGAAAGTTCTTGGCTTTCCATGCTGTGCTGAAATCCTGTTCCTTCTCCAAGACTCTTTTAAAGTGCTGCCTCTTTCTAGGCATCCTCATGATTCTCTTATTAAACCCTTATGTTTCAAACATTACAAAAGTGTTTTTCTTGTTTGTTTCTACCTTTATGATGCTACTTAATTTTTAACATGATTGTCACCTCCTTTAGACTGAAAGCTTTGTGAGGGCAGAGTCCTAGTTATGATAGCACTTTGTACATTGAAGTTGCTCAAGGAATATTTATTGAATTTAGCACCTTGGAAGAAATACTCGACAGAGAGCCTTAAGCAAGGCTAAAATTTAGGTAAATGGAGGGCATTGAAATAGAAAATAATTATTTGCCTCAGCTACTGTGGCTCTAGTGGCTAAGACGCCAGTCACATACACCTAAGTTGGCAGATTTGAATCCAGCCCAGGCCCACCAAACAACAAAAATGGTTGCAACCAAAAAATAGCCAGGCGTTGTGGCAGGCTCCTGTAGTCCCAGTTACTTGGGAGGCAGAGGCAGGAGAATCGCTTGAGCCCAGGTATTGGAGGTTGCTGTGAGCTGTGATACCATAGTTCTCTACATAGGGTGACAGCTTGAGGCTCTGTCTCAAAAAAAAGAAAGAAATTATTTGAAGAGAAAACAATTTTGTCTTTGTCTTTTGCCCAAGCCAACCCTTCTTGAGGTAGGAACAATATTTTCTCACTCAGAAGGTATACATTTAAGTTACAAGAACTTTGTGTGATCTTCATTACACTGTGACTTTCATACTTCAAATGTGAACTGTCTGTAATAAGCACAGAGTTTATTTGTCTTGCAAATATCTTTTGTTTTGTGTTATTTTGCAGTTCTTGGTTTAATATGTCTACCACATAATAAAGAATTTGTTTGGTCTTTTTTCCCAGTTCTTGACATGGAATTTCCAAAACTCTGGGAATTGTATGAGCCCTAGAAGTGTTTTTGTTATTTGTGAGTGCTCTGGATCACATGTGAGTTTACCCTAGTAAGGTGGGTCCCTATCTAGATAGCTTCACCAGAAGAACCAGCCATTGGATTTGAGAGCTAAAACTTTGATCCTGTCTATTCTCAAAGGAGAGCAAGGTGTGGAGAATGGGTTTAATCACGGGTCCAATGGTTTACTCAAGCAATCCTACATAATGAGCCCTCAATAAAAAGTCTGGATACCGAAGCTAAGTGGAGTTTCATGGTTGGTGAGCACATTGATGTGCCAGGAGGATGACACGACCTGATTCAATGGGGAGATGACACAGAAGCTCGGCATCTGGGACCTTCCCAGACCTTGCACTGTGTGTCTTTTCATTTGCCTGGTCAAGATCGTATCCTTTATAATGCAGCTGTAATTATAAACATTAGACTTTCCTGAGTTCTGTGAATTATTCTAGAGAATTATCAAACCTGAGAGCATCATAGGAATTATCAAATTTGTAGTTAGTTGGTCAGGAATGTGGGTGTCTCAGAGATCCCCAAAGTGCAGCTGGAATCCGAAATGAGACAAATCTTTTGGAGGAGTGAGTTTCTAACTTGTGAGGCCTGCACTAAATCTCGGTGGTTAGTGCCAGGAATGAATTGCAGTACCCCAGTTGGGATCGAAAGAGAATAATATCACAGAATGAAAACCATTTTGGTGATAACAACAGTTCAGTCATTTTCAGTGGAAATTCTATGGTGTGATCTAAAACAAAATGAGATCAGCTTTTCTCCAAAGAAGGCCTTGGATATAAAAGACCCAGCTAAATATCTGGTGTTTAAAATGTCAATTTCAATGCATTTTTTCTTCTTTAGCACAATGTCCAAGAATTGATTTTGTTAGCAGTCAAGTTTGCTTAATCCTCAGAATTACATTTCTGTTTGGAAATGAATAACCGGTTGGGTTTTACTCTTACTTTCCCTCCCCCTAACCAAAGAGTAAGCAGCCTGTCATTTTGCTACAGAAAGGCAAATCAGCTTAAAATCGCAGATAAGGTTTCCATCATTTTTGCCGGCCAAAAATGGGAAAACTCAGGAATCACATAATTCTGCTCAAACTAAGTGCATTTGGAAACTATGCAGATGTATATCTAAGGACATGTGACTTCTCTTTTCCCCATTTCTCTTTACAGTTTGTCGTTTCTCATCAAAATTAACCTTTTCTTTTATCTCTTTGTGGTGTAGCTTGATGGCATCTGATTTTACACTGTCTATTTGACAGTTGTGTTGCTTCTTGCTGGCAGACTCTAATTTGCCTTTCATTTATCAATAATAATAATTTATTATTATTTCAATAAGTGAAACAATAATTTATTTCATTAGTAAATGAAATAAATCCTGCTTTTTATTTCAACTTTGCTTGTATAGGTCCTGTGTGCTAGCCTGACCTTCAGATGCTCTTACTTTCAACATTGTAAGGACGCACACCATCACCACAAGTAACAATGTGCCTTCTTAGCACACTTTCCAAGCATGACATTTTTTTTTTGAGATGTCAAAAGCAAACTTTTCAGAATGTCAGAAATTAAGAAATGTTATATATATAACAATTATGTATATGTATTTTTACCCTAAGTGTTCTTAACCTAGTGTCTTCTCCTTTTTCTTATTTTCTTACCTAAGAAAAGAAAATTAGCTTAGTTATTTCATTTTTACCTTGTATTTTGTTTATTAATTAATATTTATTGAATTTCTTCCCATTGGATGGATCGTTCTATGCTTTTGAAATAATGTGTCAAATTTTGCATTCAAAGATAAAGAAATGAATAAGTAAAGTATATCTTGTCAGATGTGCTTGGAAGATCTCATTTTATTATAGAGGTTTATTTTTTCAGTTAATTCGTTTTTCTCTGGAAAATGTAATTAGCTAAGAGCAAGGAGTAAAATTTCAGTGAATGGAATTGCTCATCCAAGTGAGATGAATGGACTTTGGTATGAGGGCATCAAAGTACCCTTTATAGTTGACTAGATGCCCATGCCATTTAGTGTGGCAAGAAAAAGCATAAACCCTGTACATCACATTCTTTTATATCATAATTCTTTACTGTGAGTAATATATTTGCACATAGAAATATAATTTTGAATGTTCAAACTCAAAACATTCACCATTTATTAAGATAAATTTGTGAAGCTAATAGTGTTAGGTGGTTTTCCATCTATGGTTCTGTTCTAGTCCTTTTGCCTATTTTCTCTCACTCACGTTTCATATTCGAAATACACAATTTTCTTCCCTTTTGTATATTCTTGGGAAAAAGGATAAGTATCAACATTCATAGGATCCACTTCTACTGACTTTCAAGGTCTGTCTAAAGACCCATAACCAACTTTGTCAAGTCAAAGGAATGCTATGTAAAAACATTCTCATAAATTAACCTTTTTCTAGGTTATGAAAGTAATGCAGGTCATCTCAGGAAATTCAGAAACAGCAAACCACATGCAATTATACTGTTCCATGAGAATATTTGTTCACTTCCTGTACATTTCCGCATCCCTCCCTTCGCCGAGTTTTACTCACTATGCACGTAGATATGTAATTGTTTTCCCAACAGAGTTGAGATCATATTTATAACTACTTTTTAACTGATGTTTGCTTTAATTTCACCTTGTCCTCAGTAGACAGAAAGAAGATGATAAGCTTACCTAAGCAAGCTTTATCCCCATTTACATAAAATAGCTGCATTAGAAGAGAAGGTAATAGAGTTTATTATTTGCTTGGCTATTTCCATGTGCTCTTTCTATGTTTGTTTTCCACTTTGGACATTCTTTTCAATTATCGGATATTACTGAAAGTATTATGTAAGCAGAATAAAATCTTCAAAAGTAAGGTTTGTTTCAGCTTTCAGTGTGACACTGAATGAAAACTGATCAAATTGCTAGAAGAGCTAAATACCCCACATAAAAACTTCCCGGTACAATTGTCTCTTGTAGGTACATCAGCCTAAATAATGTAATTTTTGAGTGTCTAAAAAACATTCTCTATAAACAACACATTCCCTACATCTAAGTCATATTTAAAGCATTGATTAAAATTTCAGCCACAACAAAGTATCAAATGCTTTGTGTGTACAATGTGTAGGATCAGATGCCTTTCAAAGAAAACTAGTCTGTGGTTTCTGACCTTAGGATGTTTAGTCCTAATCCGGGACAGAAAGAGAGAAGGAGGCGGAGTTAACACATATTGCCCAACTCTATTTTGGACACGGTTAGGTAGTCAGTGGTAATCCTTACAAAAATTCTGTCAAGTCTCCGTTGTACATCTCCTAAATTCTACCAATTCCTTTTCCGTTACACTGAATGCATATTGATAATGAACAGATTTGTTTTCTTATCTTAAAAACAATGTTCAGGAAGACAGTGCAAGACTGGAATAGCTATTCCAGGAGGTCAACAAGGCTCTGCAAGGGCATTTGGGGAAGTCTTTATACTGAGCATAATGATGCTGTAATTAAATGAAGGTAATGTTAATGACGAAAGGGGAGTCTCGAGAGTCTCTTCATTCCCATTACCCCCCCTTATTTATCTAGGTCAGTATCCTCTCTCCTGAATTCTTATAATTGTCTTGTAATTCTTATTCTACTCCAGTCCTCTCTTCCTACCTTCCTCGAACACAAACGTGAGCATGTTACTTGTGTGAGGCACTTCAATGGCCACTCATTGCTCTTAGGATGGAGTTCAAACTCCTTAAATGGCCTTCGAAGATCTTCAAGATTTGGACCTAATTACATCTTCAATTTCTATATTACTCATGATGTTTTAGCAATAAGACATTTTAAATTCTTTAAACACACTCTAATATCTTTCATCCATCATCTTTTATATAAACTGCTTCAAGGATAACGACCTCGGATGCCTTTAGGGAATTGAATGAAGATAGTTAGTGTTCATTATTTCCAAACATTAATCCATATCTCTATTTTTGTTGAAACTTGCAGCCCAGTCAATCAATCTTTCATGTGCCCACTATTGATAATATGGCTACAATATATGACCAGTTTGTCACCTCACTCTTTTTTGAGGTAAATAACAGCATATGCACAATCATAAATGACTTTCATTCTCAGGGTGCATGATGAAGGTAACAGTTAAAGGCAATGTAGCGAATTTTCTTCAAATCTTTCCAATGTTTAAAAAGAAGCTGGAATTACAGATTTTTTGATGTAAATTTTAATTTTTAAATGTGAGCCAACTCTGTAGTGAAATAAAACATCTCTGTTCATGAAATCCAGCTCATCAGCTACCAGTTTGCAATCTTTGTACTATCGCTTTGGCCTGAAATACTCTTTCTCTTTCTACTTTATTGACTTCACATCAACCCTTCTATTTTTGCTTTTGTTTCACTTTTTTTCTTTGAGACAGAGTCTCACTCTGATTGTTTCACTTTAAATACCATTTCTTCCCAGGAGCCTTCCTAGATTTAGTTAAGTTCTTCTCCTGTGTGCTCGGGTGGGCTTTGTCTGCATCATCATTATACATGGAAGTTCAGCCAGGACTCAGTTCCCTGCTGTCTTTTCTTCATTCATTCAAAAAACACAATAGAACCTTGAAAGAGCTAAGGAAATTTCACCCCAAAATATGAGTCCTGGTATAAAGAATATTTTGAATCAAGGGCCATTCAAGGTCAAGAAATACTGGAGCACTCCTTCCCTCTATCTCCATAAACCGAACTGGCCTGATTAGAGGATCAAAGGGGACAATCGACTCCCCTTCCCCTTTCCTATTATCAAAATACATCAGGAATGAGAACTGGGAATAGGTGGACCTGGCCCAAATTATTTAGGTCACAAACACCTGTCTCTTTGTTTAATCTACAAGTCAATCTGTTTTATCCTCCGTAGCAACCTCTCTAGCAACCATTTGTGCCCTATACATCTCAATTTCTCCCCTCCTCTCTGAAAGGCCTGTATATAAAGATATCTGCACTCCATTGGAAAACTGGGTTATTACTCTGATTTCTCCCTGTATGCATGGTAAGTAAAACCTTTTCCTTATTAATCTGCCTTAATTGTGAATTATCTTTCAGTGAACTTTCAGGGCAAGTTTCCCCTCACCCCTGCAACCTCCATAGCCAACCACTTCCCTACACTGACCATCTCCTTAAGTGCCACCTGTATGTATCAGTACTATAGCCTAGGTCAACACCATACGATGTTGACCAGTTTCTTACAGTTCCTTGGGTGGTCAACTTAGAGAGGTTCTACTGCTTTTATTATGTGTTTATGCTATCCTAGGCACTAGGAATTCAGAAATTAAGAAGATAGAGAAACTCCCTACTTTCATGGTGCTGGGGAGAAAGACAATGAAGAAGAGAAATAAAATCTAAAATATTATATACAGACCCTCTCTAAATCTCTCTTAGGCTAGAAGAAGTCACCTACTCTATGGTAGGTCCTTTACCTCTAAGCTACTTTATCAGGAAGGACAGGCTGTAAGTGATTCTTGACTTGTCTTTCATTATTTCATCCTTCAGGAGTCTTTTGAAACTTTTCCTGCCTCAACCCTTACCAGCCTCCTTCCCCTGTGAAATGGTAATACCACAAATAGACTATATATTTGTTTATATATTATGGCCCTTTGGAGGGCCATAGACCATTGTGTGTTATTTCAAAATCCAGGAAGAAATTTTCATTCCCTTGGGGGCAATATTGGTCCTGCTGAGAGTGCATGGGTTAGATTCTACTGCTGTCACATGATCCTCAACGGCAACGGCCAAAAGCAGCAAAGTTACACTACACACAGCAGAGGTCAGCTAGGGGCTCTGGGACTCGGGCTGACAGTCACCCTCTGTAACACTGCTTGTCTCTACACAGAGAGAAGGAGAGATGGAAGGTCACATACACTGTCCCAGCATCTAAAGCATCTCAGAAATGATTCATGCTTTTGCTCACATTTCATTGGCAAACTAAACCACACTTTATTTTTGTGGGAGAGAGACAGAGTGACGAGTATAATTCTACCATGTGCGTAGAAGGAAAAAAGGATACTTGTGAAGAGCCTGCTGACTAGCATAGTTACTCTCCCAACAATACTGTGAGCTGGCGAGGGAGCACAAATGAAGGCTTGCAGGGGGTGTCCAACCAGTGGCCCTTGGGCCACATGTAGATTATTTGAAAATTGTTTTGCTTATCTATGATGTTTAATATCAAGAAAAGTATTCAGGAACTTTTTTTTTTTTCTGATCAGCTTTCATTAGTGTTTGTGTATTTAATGTGTGGCCTAAGACAACTCTTTCTCCAATGTATGGAAGAAAAAAAAAAAAAAAGGTTGGACACCCCCATAAGAGTCAACATAAATTTGTCCAAAAACCTGAGGAGGCCAAACTAGGACCCAGATGACTGTCTTGTCCTGTTTTAGCAAGACAACACAGCAGGAGGAAATTCTGGGGTTTTCTGGTGCCGGAGTGTGACTGGCTTCATTTTTGGCAGGGTTGCTGATCATTTTGCTGTCAATGATCTTTGTTTTCTCTAGTGGGCCTACACATAAGTCCTGGTCAGTATTCCATTTGGAAGGAACATGTGTTAGAATGCCCATTTGCTGTGAGCTGATGGAGGCTGGCCAACAGGATAGTTTGGGAACTGTCAAGGTTTGGGAGAACCTGAGCAATAATGTGGCTCAATCTACTTGGAAAACTAGAAGGCAATGATTCAATGTTCCACGGTGGCCTGCAGCAGAGAAATCAATCCCGGGGCCCTGGCCTGCCAGTATAATTTGCTTCTCCTTCTCTCTGGAAGGATCTGCTGTGCATTCAAAGGGAAGATCCTTCTATGAATCCCCTCTGCTTACTTGCCAAGTTCCCTCTTCCACAGGCCCCTTTTCTAATATCTTCTACTTAGGAGAGAGCTGCATCGTGGTTTCTAGAGGAACAATTCAGGTCTGAGCTTTTCCAAACTTGGCAGAAGGTCCTGGCAAGTTTCCTCTTGGGCAGTCTGGTTTAGTTCTGTGAGCTGTTCAGGAACACTGGCAGCTGGAGAGCAACTGGTCTCTCCCGAGGGCTGGGAAAATGCCAAGTGAATTCTCCTTGCCTCATGGTCCACTGTGGATTTTCAGCAGCAAAGGTGTCCTGGTCCGGGGAGAGTCTTGGTATGCAGAAGACTTGCCCTTGAGACCTCAGAATATGCTGTGGGAATTCTGCAGCCACCTGACATAGCTTCTGTGGCTCTCCCCAACTCGATAACCTAGACCATAATCAATTCTGTGACTTTTATTCTCCTGTGCCTAGCACAAAGTCATAAATACTCGTTAAATCTAATTGCAATGGCTTTCATGGAACTGAACTGCAGAGGAGAAAGAAAAGCTAATAAGAAGATGTTGAATTCAGAATATGAATCCTGCCTGTAGGTTGAATTAAGAAAATGTGGTGGGGTGGTGCCTGTGGCTCAAAGGAGTAGGGCGCCAGACCCATATGCTGGAGGTGGTGGATTCAGGCCCAGCCCTGGCCAAAAACTGCAAAAAAAAAAAAAAATGTGGTGCAAGGAGTAGGGTGCTGGACCCATATACCGGAGGTGGCAGGTTCAAACCTGGCCCCAGCCAAGAACTACAAAAAAAAAAAAAAAAAAATTGAGCAACACCTGTGGGTCAAAGGAGTAAGGTGCTGGCCCCATGTGCTGGAGGTGGTGGGTTCAAAGCTAGCTCCGGCCAAAAACTGCAAAAAAGAAAAGAAAAGAAAAGAAAATGAAGTTACTATGTGGAGTGGCTCCCAAGAGCTGTTCTAGAGGTTGCTCAACCAGGGGCAGTGCCTGTGGCAGCCTGAGTAATTAGGGAAGCGCCTACCTCATCCACACACTGGAGTTGTTTAGAACCTTAACGAAGTCAATCAGATTTGCCTGTTTTTCTTGTACTTTAAATTCTTTATGGCATTCTTGTCATAACGAGAAGGGTAGCATGCACAAAATAGGGGTCATGTCCCCTTGAAGATTCTGCCTAGTGACTTTGCAATGTGGTAATTGTCCCGTCCTGCTTTTTAGTCACTTACTGGTGTCCTTTCTCATGGTTTGTATGGGCACAGAAAGTATCTAATTTGGGGAACTAAACATATTAGGAAAGAGGGCTCAATTCAGTTTGCTTCAGCCCAAAGCTTGACCTATAGCTGAATTCACACAAGCTCAAGCTTAAACAAAAAATTAAATATTCTCCAACCTACCCAACATCCAAATAAACAAAAAAAAGTGTACTTTTTCCATTCTTATTTTCTTCAGAGATTTGGGTGAAGATAAGGTGGAAATGTTGACACAACCTGTTTGTATATGATTTTATAGCTCAAATATAATTACTGGATTTGGTGTACCCCAAAGAACTGTGTCAGGGCTTTTTAAAAAAATGGAGTCTTATTCCATCATCCTGGGTAGAGTGCCTTGTCGTCATCAAACTCACAGCAACCTCAAACTCCTGGGCTTGTGATCCTCTTGCCTCAGCCTCCTGAGTAGCTGGGACTATAGGTACCTGCCACAACACCTGTCTAGTTTTTCTACTTTTAGTAGAGATGGTGTCTTACTCTTGCTCAGGCTGGTCTGGAAGTCCTGAGCTCAGGTGATCTACTCAGGTTGGCCTCCCAGAGTGCTAGGATTACAGGTGTGACATCTCCCGTGTTAGGCATTTGTAGCTACACTGTAACCCTCCATCTCATTTCTTAAAACTTGATCCCGACTTGAACTACATACAAAGATCCTAGCAATGGTGGATGACTTGGTTGAAGCTCACATTTTTTTCTCTACAAAGCTCACATTTTTTTCTCTACAAAGAAACCTAAAACGCCCCACTTTCCTTTTTGTGGCTCATGGGGAAAATGAAGGCATTAACAAAATAATATTTTTTAGAAATGGGATTAATAATGTCACACTCTTTCCATTTGCATTAAGGAAGGATTAACTTTGCATATTTCTAAGGAGCCAAATTGTGTTTGTTTTTCCTCTTTAAGTACAAGTTCCCTTAGAAATTGGGTATATTAACATCCTGCCTGTCAGCGACTAGAAAAGCAGGAATTCAGATGAGATAAGACACCCTTGGGGCCCTTACTTGTGCATCGGGCTATTTTATCATGTCATAGATGGTGTGTCACAGACTTGAACTCCCTTTGTCTTTAAACAAACCTGTATATTGCTGTGCACCAAGACTCTGACCAAGGTGTTTGTTCCTTTTGCTGAGACCCTTTAATCATAATGGCACTAGCAGTGAAGTGACCAGTCTTAGTTTCCAAAGGAAGGTTTAGGTACAAAACCAGATGAGAAATAGCAGCTCTGAAATGTGAGGTGTCTGAGATTTGAAGAGAAAGATGACTTAACTCTTTGTTTCCTGCAGCCAAAGGGGAAGTCCTTAAATAGCTTCGGATAGTCAAAGATAGAAGGAGCAACAACCACAACTTACTTTCAGTTAGGGTTTCTGGTTGGAATTGAGTTACGTAGCATTCCTAAAAAAAAAAAAGAAAGAAAAGAAAAGAGTTATTACTGACTTTCACACTACCTAAACCTGACAGTTGAACCCATTCCATCACATCCAGGAATAGTTTAACAAGCACAGAAATAAAGTATTCACAGAGATTTTTTTTTTCTTTTAATATACTTTTTTACCCTAAGGGAGTTCTGATTTTAATGGGGATTCTAATACAGGAGTGAGGGGTCTGTAAGGGTAACCTATGGAAATAAAGGACCCACACTATAAAACCCCTTCTCCCTTTTTTTGTCAATGGACAGAGGTAACATTTCCATCTTAGCTTTTTCCTTAACCTTTATTTAGAAAGCTATTTCCCTGTGGCTTTTCTATCTTTTTTGTCCCTAAGATTAAGATCAAAGGTACAGTTCAGGTCACTTATCTTCACTCAACTAATCCGCTATTCTGATTAGAGTCTGAATATTCATCGGTTTCTACCAATATGTGTGTGGCTCATTAATTGGATTACCTCGGGGACTCACGTCATGTTGAATACTTCACAGTAATTTAGGCTTTTTGCTTTGTTCGCCTCGTCTCTTCAGATACATGACAGGAGCTCTCCCAACTATCTCTTCATCTCTGACATAAAATGCAGTTGACATTTGCATTAGATGGAAGAAGAAGGAACATAAAGCCTACCTTATATATGCTGGAATTCTCTGCAGTGCTCCGCACAGTGTGTGGGCAGTAGATACTCTACACGTGCTCTCTAAAGAAATGACAGAGAAACGAGGCAAGTCAGCAGGCCCAGCTTCACATCTTCTCAGCCACCACTTAGCTGCCTGGCCTCAGACAAGCCACTTGACTTCTCCAACCTCCGTTTCCTCTCCCGTAAAGAAGCGAGTGTCCAGCTGTGTCCTCGTTTGCTTTTAGAACTTAGTTTAAATTTTCTCATCCACTTACTTTTGACCTATACCCCAGATAGCTTTGACATCATTAACATAAGCCTTGCAAATCTATTCTAAGCCAGCAACAAAATCCCTAAAGGATGCTAAGTGTGCATTTTCTAACTACTTCACATATTATCTTTAAACTAGGACAAATCAAGTTTAATGAGAAAAAGTAAAAAGACTTTTCAGTGTCAGTAAGAGGGGAGCTTATCCTTTCTGAGAGGCGTTGACCAAAGTTTAACACCACTGGGAAAAGGTAAAAAAACAAACAAACAAACAAAAAAAAACAACCCTGAAAGACAGTTGGTAAATCTCTCCACATGCCACATTAGGCATGTATTAGGTTATCTTTTTCACTTTTATGTTCCATCACTATTGCTAAACTACTTGAAAGCACTGACCAGGGCTTTTTCATTTTTCTTTTTTCAGTACTTAGAAGAATGTCACATAGTAGGTGCTCAATAAGGTCGAACTGCATTGTTAAAATGGAGGTGCAGAAGGGCTTGATATAACTTGCCAAGGTAACTCAACAAATGGTAAGCAAGATAATGATAATGTCATCTGGTCCCAAACACACAGCTCTTTCTAATATGGCAACTGATTATATTAAGCCATTGCCAACTTGGAATGTTTTTGGAGACAGAGTCTTACTTTGTTGCCCAGGCCAGAGTACCAAGGCTTCTGCCTCAGCTCACAGCAACCTCAAACTCCTGTGTTCAAGTCAAACCCCTGAGGTCAAGCAAATGCTCCCACCTCAGCTTCCCAGAGCGCTAGAATTATAGACGTGAGCCACCATGACTGGACCCATTACTGACTTTCAACATCTTGGTAACGATTAGTTATTAAATGTTTGCACCAATGATGAAGACTGCATATTGAGTCATTTTGGTGGATTTGTGCCATATAGGATAGGGTTGTTCTGAGAATTCAAGAGTGGGTATGAGGATTCTCTGTCTTGACGATTTCATTTAAATAAACAAGAAAGAGTCAACATCCCCAATTTCCTCCTAAGAATACTTATGCTTCAGGGAGAACTGTTTGGCCAAAAGACAATTTGAATTTCATCCCCAGATAGAAGCCAGACTAGGTAAACCAATGTGGAGAGATTTTCTGTGTTACATTTTTTGTATCCTTCATTGTAAAAATAAACAAAAAAAGATTTAAAAAAAAAGGAAGTGAGTGAAATAATTCATTTCAGAAATGGTCTGAAGCAATTTCATCTGAAGCAATAATTAACTTCCTGTATGCAACTCACCAAGAAAAGTTGAAAACAGGAAAATAAGCAAAATTACTGAGCATAACATCCAGGAATTGTGTGAGTCAAGATTATTTAATTAATTTTATTTCTTGATATAAGTAATAAAAAATCAAGCATTTCATCTTGAATCATAAAAGAAAATGAGTTATATATGTAAATACAGTACTTTTTTAGCAATTGCCTCGGTTAAAACTTGATGACACATTTACACTATGATTTGGGGGGAATATAGCTTCAAATTCTTATTCTTTCTACATGTTGACAAAAATATTACCTCTGAATTATTATATAATTAGAAAAGGCAATTTGCTCCAAACTTTCTATTGTTTATGTGAAACAATAGATAAAAGATTTAAATGGGGCCACCACAAGCCTGTAGTCCCATCCACTCAGGAGGATGAGGCAGGCTGATTGCTTGAGCCCAGGAGTTTGAGGTTGCAGAGACCTATCTACCCCACTTCTGCACTGCTGCATTTTAGCCTTGGCAGCAGAGTGAGGCTCTGTCTAAAAAAAAAAAAAAAAAAACAAAAAATAGACAAAGAGTCTAAGAGGTTTTTCCCTTTCTCTTGTCAAGAACCTTTCTTTTAATTTGAAGCTTTGTAAGTAGAAGGAAAAACATGTAATTTCTTTCATAAAAATATTTGTGTAAATGCTTCAGAAATAGAAAATACAAATAATTGAAATGGTCTTGAGGGTCATTTAAAATTCATCTTTGTGAAAGACAACAATTTGCTTCCTGATTGCTACCTCAATCCAGCGAATACATTTTTCTTCTTTGAAAAAACAAAAGGCATTTTAACACAGAGCTCTGTTCAAAGGTGATTTATAGTGTTAACTCGGCTCTACTGTTCTGTTTACCATCCTTTGCCTGAATATGGTCAGAGAACACGTGGCCCTGCAGCTGACCTGCACTGGAGAAGCTTGCAAGGACGAGGCAAAGAACCGAGACCGGGCAGGAAGGACACTCTCTGCAGGCTCTGTCTTCCCCTGCAGTCACTACCTTCAGGCCACTGGCTCAATGTGCTTCAAGTTCCCACATTCATCCTTCTGCAGTGTTAAGTCATAAATAAGCTCTTGACAAAAGAGGCTTTTCTTTGACCAGGTAATTCCAGTTTCTCAAGTTCATATTTTAAAAATAACCTAAGGGAAATAAAAAGCTAGAAGCACAGCAGTGTTCACTGTAATATGATCTGTGATAACAAAGAGAGGAAAAGAATAAAAATAGCCAACAGGAGGACAGTTGTGAAATGAATGGTTGAAATGAATGATTTATGCTCTATAAAGCATAGACACTTTACCAACAATGAGCCCTCACACTTCCTTCCTTACACAGGTTGCTCCTTGTGCCTGATATGCCCTTACTGTGTCATCATTGGCCACCTGCCTTTCAGCGCTAAATGTGATCTTCCCCCCTTTGGGACCTTCCCTGCTGGCCTTCCGTGAATTACCTTCTTCTGGCTTGACTCTTTCAACTGGACTTAGTGCAAATGTGTATACAGGTTGATCAATTCTTCCAAACTTTCAAATTCATTTCCATATCCGTGCTCTGGGCACAGGGCCTGGCTCCACGTGGGTGCTCAATAGGTTTCAGAAGAAAGGAAAAGTAACCTGGAAAGAATACTATGTAATCTTTATAATGAAAATGTGAAAATTGATGATAAATTATTATGTGACAGATAATAGAATGGGATGATGTACACATTTTGCTGTCAAGTTTGTAAAAATACATTAAAAATACACAAATATATCAGTAAGTGCAGGAGAAAGATGACAAATGGCTAACATAATTATTCCTTTCAAATTGTTTTCAGATTATGCTCAAATGCTCAAATGCTGCTGCCTACCCCTTCATTTTCAGGCATAGCTTCCCAAGTTCCCGCCCCTACATTTCTTTGTCTGAGAGCTTTCTCTGGCCATCCAAATCAACGTTGTCAAAACTGTGGTAGGAGCATGTTAGAGAATTGACCTTGTGTCAGGGCAACCCTTGGGTGGTAGTTGGAGCACAAATATGGCTGCTCCTGCTCTTCTTTGAGGTGTGTGTTCCTCAGAGAGATTATGTGCTATTTACCCCCAGTGGTCAGTTGCTTTGATAAGTCCCCCTTTATT
This sequence comes from Arctocebus calabarensis, assembly GCA_963573935.1. Classification (NCBI taxonomy): domain Eukaryota; kingdom Metazoa; phylum Chordata; class Mammalia; order Primates; family Lorisidae; genus Arctocebus; species Arctocebus calabarensis. Next base: position 54,122 of record CAUYON010187380.1, read on the forward strand.
TGCTATCAATTCTTTACTCCTCACTCCTTCACTCCCTTATAGTTTCCTGGTATTACCTCCAAAATTGCTATTTGCTCTTGATTCCTTGGCTCAAGTTCAGTTTCTAAGAGAACCCAAACTAAGAGCCTTTCAAATAACAAAAATTTAATAGTGATTTAGAAAAGTATGATTAAAATGCAAATATTGGCTGGGTGCAGTGACTCATGACTATATTCCTGGCACTTTGGGAGGCCAAGGCAGGAGGAGTGCATGAAGCCAGGAGTTGGAGACCAGCCTGAACAAGAGGTAGGTCCTGTCTCTACAAAAAATAATAAACTTCACTGGGCAGGGTGGAGTGTACTTGTTAAGTCTCAGCTGAAGACTGAGCAGAGAGACTGAAGCAGAGGATCCTATGAACCCAGGAGTTTGAGGTTGTAATGAGCTATGATGACACCACTGAACAGAGTGAGGCCCTATCTCCAAAAAAAAAGTAAATACTATTGGGAAGGTGCAACACCTTCATTTACTAAAAATATTATCAAATTAATTAAAATTAATGGGGGCGGCACCTGTGGCTCAAAGGAGTAGGGCGCTGGCCCCATATACCGGAGGTGGCAGGTTCAAACCCAGCCCTGGCCAAAAACTACAAAAAAAAAAAAAAAAGAAATTAAAATTAATGATTAAAACCACCTTTCCTGAAGGACTGGAACACAAAGCAAATATAGTAGAACCTCCATAGTTGACCATCTCCCTACACTGACCACCTCCTTAAGTTGACCTAATTTTCATAGATCAGACACGTGCCACAGGTACGTATCATTTCAGTAGGCCTAGTTCCCTATGTTGACCAGTTTGTTGTTATCTCTAGGGTGGTCAACTTACAAAGGATTGTGACAGTATATGAGTATAAGGAAAGTTCTGGGCATAGTAAACTGCCAAATTGGGGTGCCTTGCCTGTCACTCGAAATTGTGCTTCAGTTGTTGATTTTCACTTTCCTCCCCTTCTGTCCATGTTTTTCATGAGTCATTTCTTTTTCTTGTGCTTTTTCTAGTTTAAAATAGCTACCATCATCTGCATTTTCTTTGATCTCTACTGAGAATGTTAACCACCTAAGAATAGGAATTTTATCTCTCTTCCCCTCGCAAATATATCATTAGGAAAGTACTCAACAACTGTTCATGGAAAAAATTATCGTAAGATTTAATAAGGGGAAAGAACATCCATCCTTGCCTTCTCAGGCTCATTTATTGCAAACTAATGTGTGAGTGTCACATTTATCTCAAAGAGTATTGTGAGTCACTTTAAGCTTAATATTATTAAATTCACAGAAAATTATGTTATCACAAAATTTCTATCCAAAGAAGCATTCGGATACATTATCTCAAAAAATACCCTTCCTTGATTGCTCATGACTAAGAAATTAAAAAAAATCTCTTTTCTGGATCTGTTCCAAGATAGATTTTTGGGTGAAGAAAATCAACATAAATACAATAACATTTTAGATAGTAATTTCCCAAATTATTTAATAATATTTTATATATATTTATAATAGAAAATTTAGGCAAAAGATTATTTAATTTTATTACTACCTTTATAGCTTTGTTCCACAGTGCATTGTTCATAAAAAAGGAGATTTTATAGAAATAATTTTTGATAATGAAAGAGCTTAAAAACATTAAGAAAAGTGGACATTTTAGGAAAAATCTAGACTTTTTATATTTGTGTAATATTAGACATATATAGATACCTAGAAATATATGCATATATTTCTGTTGTTACATAGTTATTTGGTGGCCTTTTGACAGAAATTGTATGAAACATAGGGTTCTTTTTTAAAGGATGTTTATTCATTACAGGAATTCAACATAGTGAAATGATTCAGAAGTCATTATCTTGATCATGACTAGTTGTTATAAGATTATTAGGAACCAAACCCCCTAGGATGAAACAAAAAAGCTAATGTCTAATACAAAAACCATGGAAACCAGATCTGTTTTATCTAGTAGCTGTTGCCTTATTAGCTCTTTTGTTTTTGTGTGTACTGATGATAGTTGTAACTATACCACACACTTTAGGGCAAGGTCACGGCCAAAGACCCACCATGATCATGCAAGTTAAAAGATAAATGAGAAATTATTTGGGTTTATTTTTTCAGCATTTACTGCACAATTTATTTCAAAAAACACAGAGTTATTATTTTTTTGCAACCAGTTACTGACATTTTTAGAGGAATCTCTGCTTATGCTTAGAAGTTCTTCAGCTCACTGCATTAGAATCATCTGGAGGAAGTTGATAAAAAACAGGATTCCTGACTTCCATCCGAGGGATTCTGATTCAGTAGGTTTGGCATAAGGCCCAGGAATCTGTCTTTTCCTTGAGTTTCCCCAATAATTCTTAAGCAGGTGATCCTCAAGCCACACAGTGAGAAACACTGCACCAGCCTTTTCCCCATTAAAAAGAAAAAAATTTTTTTATCCAATTAAAAAACGAATATTGTATGTGATCAGAACTTACTGTAGTGTACTGCAGACTTGCCATACTAGTGTTAATAAGGTTGTATCTGAACCCATCTCCTCTTATCAGAGCAAAGACACTAGCAGCTGCTTTTGAGAAGCATGATCTAACAGGAGAAGCTGTTAACAAAAATTAAAAACAAGCAACTAAAATGGCTCAGTGACCAGACTTATTCTGCAGTTCCTTTAACGTCTTATCTGTTACAATAGATATATATTTTTAAAATTTCAGGTTAATTTGAAGTTACAAAGAATTACGTTATAATGTTTGCATTTGTCAGAAATATTCCCTGTCGTAGTCGTGTTCCACTCGTAGGAGGTGTGCTGTACACCCCCATGAAATAAATAACTTAATGCATTGCTCACACATAGTCTGGCTTCTTAGAGTCTGGATGAAATAATGTGAAAAGTCTTTGTTGTCTTGTCTTAAAGCCCAACATCGAATGTTAACTGTGTTTCTTGGAGGCTAATGGTGCCATTCTTGCTCCATAGAAGTGTTTCATGCTATTGTGGGTGGCAAATCATAGCCAAAAAATGGGAGTGGGTTTAAAGAAAAAAATAGATGATAGTCACCTAGATGGATGCCAGCTCTTCCTCTGGTGGATGAGGACTCTGCAACCAAGCCCGAGTAATCTTGGCTTTGTTGAAATTTTCTTTTGATCCTGAAAGCAACATTACTTTAACTTAATCACCCCTCTCTCTAGCCACACAGTATTATTACATGATTTTTTAAATGCAATTGTGAATATTTTACACATATTTATAGATATGTCAACATTTACTTATCTAAAAATAGAGAAAGCTACTTTGCTGGGCCAACTCCAGAATGTTAACAGATATTATTAGCTTACAGAATTAATAAAATCATGAAGGTAAATTTGCAAATTGCTTTTCTAAATGAACTAATTCCCAAAACTCTACTTTAAAAAAAATAAGCATTTAAAAAATATCCTAAAAACAAGTGTCTATCCTCACAAAATTGTTGTAAATCTATTTACTATGGGAACATGTTATAAACAAACCCTAAAGCCATAGACTTTAAAGCTAAACTCAACTATAATGATCTCTTAATTCAACCTCCTTATTTTACTAAGTCCTTCTTAGTGTACTAAGGCTACATTAAAGGACTTGTTCAAGTTCACAAGGCTAGTCATTCTTTTATTCTAAAAAGGAAAAACAAAATTAAAAGAGGAAAAAAAGATTTTTTTTAAAGAAATTATTACTCTTGAGGCTATGTTAATCACCTTCTCAGCACTAGTAAGCGATCATTGTCTTAGCCAATTTGATGTCATAATTTCAGTATGTCCAATTAAACAAAATATTTGTGTTCTATGTTTCTATGATTAGACACGATAGGTATTTCTGGGCACTGTGGCTCATGCTATAAGCCCAGCATTTTGGGAAGCTGACATGGGAGGAGCTCTTGAGGCTAAGAGTTCAAAATCAGCCTAGACTACATGGTGCAACTCCTTCTCTACCCCTTCTTTACAAAAACAAACAAACAAATAAAGGAACAAGACTGAAGAGCTGGAAGGAACAAAGAACCTTGAATTGTAGGAAAAAAGGAAAGCCTACAATGTGAAATTATGTTTTACATCTGTGTTTTAATAGCTTGCTTCATTCATTCATGCATCATTCATTCACTCATCATTCATTCACTACTGCTAGGAATACAAAGATGATTACAACAGGCTGTCTTGTTATAGAGCTCATTATTTAGCCAGAGTAAGAAGGTGACAAATAGTTACAAAAACTGCAGCTGCCATGATGAGATATAAGAAAAGGAGCATCTTTGGTGCCACATAAATTGACGTTCTTTAGAATGAGAAGAGTAGAGGGTTTAATCTGTTTTGAGGGATGTGTTTTATGAAAAATCCTGTGGGTGTGAATAAGTTGGGCATGTAAGGGAATGGCTGAGGCACAGGATATACAGTGGGCAAGGGGGATGGAAGCACAATCTGAGGTCAAGTTAAGAAGAGTCTTTTGTCCTCGTTAGTATAGTGGTAAGGAGGAAGAAAGAAAAAAGACCATCCCTTCATGCCATTCGAGGAGAATTTGAATTTTATCTTATACAGCCTTGTACAAAACAATACTGAAGACACAACCTACACGTGACTATTGGGCACTTGAAATGTGACTACTCTAAATGGAGATGTGTCATATGTATAAAATACACATTGGACTTTGAAGATTTAGTATGATGAAAAGAATGTTTACCATCACATTAATTTTTTTATATTAATTATATGCTCAAATGATCATGTTTTGGCTGTATTAAGTAAAACATATTAATAAATTGATTATAGTTTTTTATTTTTTAAAAATATGATGGCTAATAAAAGGAGATATTGAACCATATACTGGGAAATAATACAAATAATTGTGAAAAAATATGACTGCTAGAAAATTTTGAATTATACATATGACTCACATTATATTTCTATTTTAGCAGCCACTATTTTAATAGATAATGATAAAGTACTTGATATTGTCGACTTTTAAGATTTACTTTATTATTTTTAAGTCTGAAGTGCTTTAAATTCTCAAATCATGATTCCACCCCTAAATGATTTAGAGATCTGCATCTCTAAAAAAATAAAAATTTCCTATGTAAACAAATACCATCAAATTAATAATAATTCAGTATAGATTAAAAGCTTGTCAATTGTTCTCAAACTGTATAGCCTGTTTGTCAAAATCAAGATCCAACCAGGATCACCATATCTGTTGTTACTCTCCTTGAATGAATTTAAAATAGTTCCTTCTTTTTCCCTTATGTTTTTTGCATTTTTATTTTTTGTGTTACTAACTTGATAAATGGTCTACCTTCTGAATTTCTCTGATTTGTTGGTGTTGTTTGGTTTATTACTTTATTCTCAATATTTGCTAGAAAGTATGAACTAGACCAATGAACTTGAGAAGATTTTAGTGAAACATTTTTTCCTTTAACATAATATATGTCATGTTGGGTACTTCCTATTTGATCAGAGGGAGAGATAATAACGGGTCAGATCCACCACAGTCAGTGATGTCAATGTTGACCACTGGGCTGCAGTGATGGCAGCTTTATTCCTCCAGAGTTAGGATTTTTCTCTTGGCAGCCGGAAATCTTTTAATTAAGCGAGTACTGTGATTAGAGCTCCACTGTGGAACAGTGTAGGTTGCAGGACGAACTAACAGAAGAGAAAGCAGAGAGATTACTAAAGAATCTATTATCAAGAGAGAGAGATGATGGTGATATTGCTCCGGTGATGGTGAGCTAGATACTGTGCTAAGCCCTCAACATGTGTTACCTTTTTAAATCCTCACACAGCTCCCTATAGGGTAGGTTTTCTTACCCCCATTGCCTGTTGAAAATTGAGATTTTGAGAGACTGAATCACTAGTGTACTCTCACACGTGTAAGTGGCAGAGTGATGAATAAAACCCAGCTCTGTCAACATCAAAACACACATAGGGAACTACTCTCCTGTGGTGACTGCGATAACCTGCTAGGAGTACAAAGATGATTATGACAGGCTGTCTTGTTATAGCACTCACTCTTTAGCCTCAAAAAGAACATTCAAAGGTCTTCACAGCCCCTAAAATTTGGTCTGAGAGGCTGTGAAGACCTTTGAATGTTCTTTTTCACTTAGTTGCCAATGCACCACTTGGAGTATGGACCAGCATAATTCTGAAGCATCCATCTTGGATGGTGAGAGGAGGAGGGTATGATTTTGTTGAATTTAAAGTGTCAGTTGGATGAATCAACTGAAAAATACAGCTTTGGAGTTAGATAATAGGAAATATAGACCTGGAGCTCAGAAGATAGGTCAAAGAAAAAGCATAGACTGCTGAAGTATAGATTTGAGAGTCGTCTGCATAAAGATGTAGCTTAGACTGAAGGAGTATATAAGTTACCCAGGAAACCTATAGAGCATAAAGACACCTTCACTTAATATTCATAAACTATTTGAGACTAGCAAATCAACTTCGAAAAGGAGAAAACTTCATGAATTAAAAGTACCATTTGTGGCCAGGTGCAGTGGCTCACACCTGTAATCCTAGGACTTTGGGAGGATCACGACGGAGGACTGTTTGAGGCCAGGAGCTAGAGACCAGCCTGGGGAATATAGCAAGATTCTGGCTCTTACAAAACATAAAATATTTATATACATATGCACGTGGTCCTAGCTACTTGGGAGGCTGAGGCAGGAGGATTGTTTGAGCCCAGGACTTAGAGGTTGCAGTGAGCTATGACTGCACCGCTGCATCCAGCCTGTGTGACAAAGGGAGACACTATCTATTAAAAAGAAAAAAAGTAAACCTTGAGGGCTCTGTGTGGAAAGTGAAGGGAAGCAGTCCCTCCTCTGTCTTAGAAATGCTCTTCTAGACATGCTGGTCAGATGGGCTGCCTATTCCTGTATAGCTGAATTGGGGTGGGTGATCTTGACTTGGCTGCTGCTTCTCAGGACTCACTAGTACAAAAAGGAAAATCTTTTTTAATTCTTAAAATGAAAAAAATTGCATTGACAAGGACATTTTGGTTAGCCCTATTAGACACGTCTTTAATTCTGACCTTGAACTTCTTAGTACAATTATATACAGTAGAACTTCTGTACAAACCCAAGGGATTGTAACATATGGAGGTGGTCATCGTAAAGAAGCAGGTTTACTTTACTGACAGGTACATATAATGCATGTCTGATCTATGAAAATTAGGTCAACTTAAGGAGGTGGTCAACACAGGGAGGTGGTCATGCAGGGAGTTTCTATTGCATTTTATTGCAGCTTATTCACAAGAAGAGTTTACCTATTTTATTGTCTAGGGATTAGTTTTAGCTCTCTAATATTTATGCTTATCAGTATTTATGCTAGTCAATAGTTACTAAAGAAGTGAATATTTTCATGGATTCAACTACTGGTTTTAGATTTGATAATTTCAACATTCTGCCAGCGACATTTAGTACAACTCCCTTATTTCATAGATGATGAAACTGGAATAGTATAGAGACAAGGAATTTATCCAAAGTCACACACAATTGGAATCAGACTTTTGACCTGAAGCTCTCTCTGCCTCCCTCACATATAGAAGGGCCAGTTTGCTGACAGATTTGTTCTTATCTTCAGTGATTATGAAAGTGTCTCTTCTCAGATGTCAAGTTGTTTTCATCTTACGTATGTTGTTAATAACAAGATTTGATCAACTCCCTAGAGTAATTGGCATTATATCTGTCTGGATGTATTATTTATGGCCATTTTGGAAAAATGGTGAGTGGTTTAGGAGCATCTGAGTTTCCTGGAGCATTGGAGATAACTGAAAATAGCAAAATGCAGTAGAAAGAAGCTAGACTCAAAAATTAGGATTATAGTTCTGTCTTAATCACTGACCCTGCAGCAGTTACTCAATCTTGTAGCAACTCGGTTTTTCATTCTGTAAAACAGAGATCGCAACACCTGCTTAAATCTCTCAGATGGGCAGTAGAAAGATCAAATAAGCTCATTAATTTTTTTTTTTTTTTTGGCAGGTTTTGGCCGGGGCTGGGTTTGAACACGCCACCTCTGGCATATGGGGCCAGTGTCCTACTCCTTTGAGCCACATGTGCCACCCCAAATAAGCTAATCATAATGAAAAAACATGCTAGGCAAGGATAATAAAAATTTTTATACACATACACATATATATGTATATATGTAATGAAACTAGAAAACTTTGAAAAAGATCCTTTTGACTTGTAGCAACATGTTTGGAATGGCCAAATGATAAACCTGTGAAAATACATCTTTATTATTTGCTGTGGGAGTTTCTTAGTGGTAGGCTAACTTCTATCCCATTGATGTCTCTAAAGGTGCGGTGATAAAAATAAGCTTCCTATTTATTTTGTCATGCAATTCTTCTGAAATACATTGTGTGAGTCCCCAAAGAGGACTATGACTACTGCTAATTAAGATTATGCCAAATCTTAGAACAAGGTTGCACAGAACTGACTCATTCCCACTGCACACGGTGTTCTCACTTAGCAAACAAGGACACAGCGGACTCCCGAAGCTTGAGACATGGATGTTTTTTCTTTATTTCAAAGAACTTGTCCAGTATTTGCACAGCTGTTCTGTCATATCCCTTTTACAGGAGGCAGAAATGTAAAGTCCTTCAGTAATAAGAATGATAATATTAATAACTACAAGTGTATTTTGTCAGTCACTGTGCAAGGGTTTTACATACGTTATTTCTAATTCTCAGAGCATCTCTAGGAAAGACAGGTGTTATTATACCGATTTTGCTTCATAGTATACTTATGAAAAGAAAGTATAATGCTATAAGTTGAATGTCAATTTCCATTTGTACGATGGCAGGCATGTTTGCATTTTGTTCCTTCTCATGACTGTTCTCTCAGGTAAGCAAGGGCAAACCTTATTAATTCCAATGAGTAGATAAACTAAGACAAAAGGGTGTTAAATAACTTGTTTAAATATCAGAGTCCAATTTATGACTGGGGACTTATTCCCACAGTTTCTCTTTTAGATATTTTTCATTTTGCTGTTGGTTGTCAAATTAATGAATTCAACAATAGTATGCCAGGCAAATGCTGGGTGGCAGGGAGAAAACAGAAGAAGCCCTGCCTAAATTGAGTGGGGGGGTCAAGCTAAATTATAACTCCTCTAGGAGGCCTGTCTTTGGATTTTGGATGGTATCATCCTCTCCTTTCCTTTCTCCCACAATGTGTTCACACCAAGTCACCATAGGTTTAAGTTGTTAAAATAACTCATCATCACTGCCACTTACTGAGCACTTGTTATAAAGTGCTCTGCCTATGTTATCTTATTTAATCCCTGTGGCATCCTGGGATAAAATACATGCTATTCTTTTTTTTTTTTTTTTTTGCCTGAGGGGAAGAGTAACAAGCAGAGATTGAACTACAAGCTACCCAGAGGCCGAGGTCTGCGTCAAAGGCTGGTCTACATGTTCCAAAGCCAGCCGTCTCTCTCCTGCCCCACATGGCCTGTTGGTTAACGGGCGTGGGTTTTTAAATGAGCAGCTGGTGAATCTGCCTTCCCTTTTGCCCCATACTCCGTACTTGTAGTGTGCAAGGAGAAGTGAAGGGTACAGGGAGCTTGCAGTAAAGGAAAAACTCGAATTTTTACCTACTTAAGGATTATTACAGGAAAGTTATAAAAAAAAACTTGGTAGTAGCAGGTTGGAATTGTGGGCTCTTTATAGGGGGAGACTTGACTGTTGACTTTATTTTGTAAGAGATGGAGTCCTGTTTAGTTGCCCAGTGGAGAGTCAGTGGTGCATTCTACCGTGCTCAGTTTATTTTTCTTTTGTAGGGATGAGATTTCACTATGTTATCCAGCCTAGTTTTGAACTCCTGGGCACAAACGATCCTCTCATCTCAGCCTCCCAAAGTGCTGGAATTACAGGCATGAGCCATGATGCCCAGTGGAGCTTGACTTTTGATGTCTCTCTATGAAGCAGGTTAGTTGTGCCACTGACAATTCAAATACCAAACTTAAAAACTATGTGGCAAATTGGGAAATGGGATGTTAAGGGAAATCTTGGAGGAATTATTAGATAAAAAGTTTCAAAGCCCTTACCTAAGATCATTAGTAATTTTCCATTCTCTTTTTTAAAAATGATAGTACATAATAGTTGTATCTTTAAACAGTATGTGTGATGTTTTGCATAGGCATACAATGTGAATTTTTATAAAGAACTAAGTTCTATTCTTGAATGATTTTAGCTAGTCTATATGGTATGATTTCTTTCACATAACCTGTCTCTGATTTCTCATATTTTATCTTAAATGACCTTTAAACATTTGTAAGTCATTCAAACATATTCAATATTGCCTTGTATATTAAATGATAAAATAAGGTATCTGTAAACATTGAACTGAGTCATTTTATATCATAATTCTCTAGAGCCTGAAACTAAATACATTTTAAGACTTTAAAATTTTGAGACCAGCCTAACCATGAGTGAGATCCCTGTCTTTATTAAAAAAAAAAGAAAAGAAAAGAAAAAGAAAAATTACTATAGCATGCACCTGTAGTCCCAGCTACTCAGCAGGAGTATTGCTAGAGCCTGGAAGTTTGAGGTTGCAGTACACTAGCAGCTCAGGTGATAGTGTAACATGTTGTCTCAAAGCAGACAAATGGCCAAAAAACATGTGAACCAATGTGTTGCAGCCCCTATGGCCCTGGTCTCAATTGCAGCAGAAAGGAACCAGGTGTAACACGGATTAGCAGTACAAGCTTGCAGGAGGTGGGCTAACCTTGATTGCAGGGTAGCCCTGAGCAACCTCCTCAGTAGCCTTTTATTGAGACAGCACAAAACAGGTGAGGGGAATATTAGACAATGATGATGTGCCTAAGGATTGCCATGGGAGCGGGCTCTTTCTCCCCAAAGAGCACCTGGGGATGAATTGCTTGAGGGTCCACCCCCCAGCTGCAAATCATCTTGCTCAGAGGTCCTCTGGCTTTTGGCATCCTCTATACCAATGCTCACCATAATTAATTATAAAGGAAATGCAAATTATAACCACAATGGGATCCCACCTTACCCCTGTCAGAATTGCCATTATTAAAAAGTCAAAAAACAATAGATGTTGGTGCAGATGCCTTGAAAAGGGAACACTTACACACTGTTGGTGAGAATGTAAATTAGTATAACCCTTTTGGAAAATAGCATGGAGATTCCTCAAAGAAGTAAATTTAGACCTACTATTCCATCCAGCAATTCCACTACTGGCTATCTACCCAAAGAAAAGAAATAATTTTATCAAAAGGACACCTGCACTTGAATGTTTATCACAGCACAATTTATAATTGCAAAGACATGGAATCAACCTAAGTGTCCATCAATTCATGAGTGGTTAAAGAAAATATGGGGTGTATATATATAAATATATACTATATACACACATGTATACACACACACACACACACACAGAGCCATGGAGTACTACTCAGTCACGAAAAGGAATGAAATAATGTCATTTGCAGTGAAAAGGAATGAAACAAGGTCATTTGCAGTTAATTGGATGAAATTGGATATCACTATCCTAAGTGAAATATCTCAGGGATGGAAAAACAAATACCACATGCTTTTACTAGTAAACTGGAGCTTTTTACACATGGGTACAAGGAGATGCAAGAATATTGGAAACTAAGAAGGGGGAAAGGTGGGAGGGGGGTGAGGAATAAAAACTTACCTGTCGGGTATAATGAACACTGTTTTGGTACTAGACATCCTGAAAGCTCCGAGTGTGGTGTTATTCAGTGTTACTGTACTATAGTACTATTAAATTATATCATTAACCACTGATAAAAATCAGGAAAAGGAATAATTTTACTCTAAGTATGTCTCCATTCTATGTATTTTAAATAGGTAAACTATATATATATATATATATATCATTTTCAGGGTACTTTATTCGATATTATATTAGTCACTTGCAACATTTTTAAATGTACTAATCTTAATTTTATCCTAAATTTATTAAAACATTTGAATTTTATTTATTAAAAATGTATTAAGCATATAACCATTTGTCAATCTTTGGTTCTATTGCTTAAAGTCTTAAAATGTATTTCGTTTCAGACTCTAGAGAATTATGATATAAAATGACACGGTTCAATGTTTACAGATACCTTAGTTATTTTATCATTTAATATACAAGGCAATATTGAATATGTTTGAATGGCTTACAAATGTTTAAAGGTCACTTGTTGATAAATGATTGCATTCTTGTTTACTCTCTTTATTGACAAGATATTCAGAAAATGAATTACCATGTCAAGAAATAATAACTAATGGTACATTTTTCTGAGCCTTAGGGTAGGAAAATAAAAAATAGTTCAGGAGAAGCCATAGGTTAAAACCAGAACATTCTCAGTGATTACGTTTTTTTCTTTGAATGTCTTTAATAATCTTGTCCAGCAACTTTATTTTATAAACCAAAGTTAGTAAGCAGCTGTTTAAACTTGAAATTGTCTCACACCCTTAGTGAAAGCTCCTGCACTGATTCAGTGGGGTCAATCCAGGGCCTCCCCAATGCTCTTTTGGAGTGCGACTGTTAAACTCTTTCTTTTCAGAGAAAGTCTCACTCTGTTGCCCAGGCTGGAGTGCAGTGCAGGGATTGAATATAGCTCACTGAAGCTTAAAAAGCCTGAGACCCAACCACATGCCATATTGAATCAAATGCCCTATGGGTTCAGGCCATGGAATGTTTTTGTGCCTTCAGGTGATTCCATTATGCGGACGAGCATGAAAACCGGTGATAGTAAGATGCTAATCTCCCAATTCAGGTAGCAGTGAGTTGTCACAGCATCCTTGGTACTTCTCATTCACATTTCATCATGCACAACTGATTCCCTTGAAGAATTGTTACTGTTTCTCCCCAAAGTCAATTTAGTCTACCCCCTTTAGGATATTAATGAATATATGTATTTGTCATTTCTTAAAAAGAAATCTTCCCAGCCTGAGCAGGAGTGAGTCTCCATCTCTACTAAAAATGGAAAAATTAGCTCTCTGTAATCCCCGCTACTTAGGAGGCTGAGGCAGGAGGATTGCTTGAGCCCAGGAAGGGCTGTGAGCTAAGATGACACCACTGCAATCTAGCCCAGCGGACAGAGGAGACCTTGTCTCAGGAAAAAAAAAAAAAATCAAAAAACCTAAAACTTGATCTAGTTTGTAACTTTAACTTGAGTTTTCTGTTTCCCCACTTCCCCCTGCTTTTGATGTCTCTACTCTATAGCATGAACAACTTCAACTTCTTAGAACAATCATAGTTCTAACATGTGCACAAAAACCTATGGGTTTTATTTTTTTTGAGCAAGATCAAAACAAACAATCAAAAAGTAGGCAAAAGACATGAACAGAATTTTTCTCAAAAGAAGATATGCCAGGCATGGTGGCTCAATCCTGTAATCCTAGGGCATTGGGAAGCTGAGGTTGGAGGATCACTTGAGGCCAGGATTTTGAGACCAGCCTAACCATGAATGAGAACTCTGACTTTATAAAAAAAATGAAAGAAAGAAAAAAAGAAAAATTACCACAGCATACCCCTGTAGTCCCAGCTACTCAGCAGTATTACTGGAGCCCAAAAGTTTGAGGTTGCAGTAAACCAGTAGCTCAGGTGATAGAGTGACACCTTGTCTCAAAGTAGGCAAATGGCCAAAAAACATGTGAACCAATGCGCACCACAATTAATTATAAAGGAAATGCAAATGGTAACCACAATGAAATACCACCTTATCCCTGTCAGAATTGCCATTATTAAAATGTCAAGAAACAACAGGTGCAAACAAACAAACAAACCAAACCGCCCCCAAACCCCAAAAACCTATGCGTTAGCAATATTTCATACAAGCCATACATTTCACATTAACAATATTATCTTAGGGTTAAGATACAAAGGAGTCAATTTTATATACTGGTTAATGGCTTTATAAATTTATAATCTCTCTTCAGTGTCTTTAATAATAAAAGGCGAATTATAAAGTTCAAAACTCTTCAACATTTTCCATGATTTTGAAAAACATCATTTGATTTAGTTGTAGCTGTATTTATTTACATTTCCAAAAAGACAGGGCGGCACCTGTAGTTCAGGGGGTAGGGCGCCGGCCACATATGCTGAGTCTGGTGGTTTTGAACCTAGCCCAGGCCAGCTAAACAAGAATGACGACTGCAATAACAACAACAAAAAATTAGACGGGTGTTGTGGTGGGCGCCTGTAGTCCCAGCTACTTGGGAGGCTGAGGCAAGAGAATCACTTAAGCCCCAGAGTTTGAGGTTGCTGTGTGCTGTGACGCCATAGCACTCTACCGAGGGCGACATAATGAGACTCTGTCTCAAAATAAATACATAAATAAATAAATAAAGACAACTTGGTTTACTAGTTAGTACTACTAAATGATACCAGGCTTGTAAAAACTTTTATATTATGATACTTCCAACTGGAGATGCCCACTAAGCTCTAGTTTGGTGCCTCTGTACCCTAAAGTGGACTTAAAAAAGAAAAAAAAGACAACATTGAACTCTAAGTCATTCAGGTACAACATATATCACAAGGAGAAACCTGGGTAGTTTGACTTGCTTGGCATTTGTCTTCAACTCTCTGTAGGTAGTTTTTTATTTTTTTCATTTTTTAAATTGGTTTTCTGATTATTGCACTGCTTTTAGTCTATTTTCCATAATTCATTTTTCCTAATAATCTTTTTTCCCTTCTGACTCTTTCTCAGTTGCTTGCTTAGATAAGGAGTCACCGCCTTTCATTTTAGCCGTCATTTCTACCTGTGTTCAGTCACCTAAACATCTCCCCTTTGAACTGCCTTTGCTTTGTGTTTGCTCTTCAGTCTCTGTAAATATCGGGGTCTATCAGTGGCGTCAGTGTGGTCTACTCAAAGTCTTGTTTGGCGTAGAAAAAACCAGGTGGTACCTTGATTAGTCGCTTTGGAACTTGTTCTCTACATTGAAGGCCAAAGACACCCTCTGGCTGATATCCATGCCTCACAAGGTCTTGAGAAATTGAGTAGCAATAGCTAAAATCCAAACAAAACTTAAGTAGACAGCATATTGTAATTA
Source organism: Arctocebus calabarensis (assembly GCA_963573935.1). Lineage (NCBI taxonomy): Eukaryota > Metazoa > Chordata > Mammalia > Primates > Lorisidae > Arctocebus > Arctocebus calabarensis. Next base: position 69,182 of record CAUYON010187380.1, read on the forward strand.
GTATTACAATAATAATTTTATTGTAAGAAATAACTGTTAGGAGAATGGAGAAGCTAAAAACCTGTGTAGTCAACTCATTCTCCTCCTGTGACTGGCTCTATGAACAAATTTCAATGACTTCTATGTGTTTTTTTATAATCATCTCCCTTAATTAATTTCTTGACATTCTGAGTTGTTTCCTAGAAATGGTGAATTTTCTGCAGGATAAAGGAGTTGAGATTCTGAAGTCCCCAGAGCAGACTTCCTTACGCCAATACTCATTATTCATCTCTACCTGCCCCAAGGAACATTATAGATTTAAGGCAGCTTCTCCTGCTCTCTTAATAAAGCGTCTTTCCTGTTAAAAATTCCTTTCTTAAGGTTGGGCATGGTAGCCTGTATTCCTGCAACTCTGAGAGGTTGAGGTGGGTGAGTTGCTTGAGCTCAGGAGTTAGAGACCAGCCAGAGCAAGAGTGAGACCCCATTTCTACTAAAACTAGAAAAAAAATCTAGGTAGGTATTGTGGTGGGCTCCCGTAGTCCCAGCTACTAGGGAAGCTGAGTCAAAAGGATCACTTGAGCCCAAGAGTTTGAGGTTGCCGTGAGCTATGACACCACAGCACTCTACCCAAGGTGACATAGTGAGACTCTGTCTCAAAAGAAAAACAGAATTCCTTTTTTCTTTGGCAATCATGCTTGTCTCAGTAATTGGATCTTTGTGCAATGAGAGACTAGACCTAGGTTGAACCTTTTTGTGCTTTTGATAACACTTCTGTAGTCAAATTTCATGGGAATGATAATCTTCAGAGTTCCTTTGGTAAGACTCAAGTCAAAATAAAAAGAACTTGCATCAGTTTGTGAAAGGACCCTGTGTGATAGAGTAAGTAATATACATTTGTAAAATCAACTAGGAATTGGATCTAGAAACTGGAGGCGGTGTGTGTGTTTACAGTTCTCTTGGCTACTCAGATCCAGGAAATTACTGCCCCAGTTTTGACAAAGCATTGATTTCTCAATAAAAGCCAGAAATGCAAATTTCAAAAAAAAATCATGAGTTTGTGGCTAAATATTTTTTCAATTTGAGTATTAAAATAAATCATAATAGCAAAGATTATAACCAATTGCATATATATACATAAATACAATATGATCAATTGAATGAGTAGATACTGATATATAAATATAATCACAGGGGAGGAGAGAAGGTCTCCTTTACAAAAATCCAGCTAATAAATGACAAAGGAATGATACCTTAATAGTGGAGATACTTGGCAGAAAATATCTTAACACAGTGATTAAAGTTAAAATCACCAATAATCAGGCAAATTGATGGTAGTGTCTCCTGAAATGATGCACCAAGAGGATGAGATGGGAATTTAAAAGACTTATTAAAAAAGAAGATGGTAAGAACATGACTCTGTGATACATACACTCCTCAAAAAATTGGATAAATGTAACCTATTAAAAAAAATCATGTGAAGCCAAATTGAGGGTCATCTATAACACAGTGATATATATTCAAATGTCACTGTTATGAAAGACTAAGGAACAGTTCCAACTAAAAGGAGGCTAAAAAGACATGAATGGAATCAATGTTTAATCTGGGATTTTTGTTATTGTTATAAAGGACATTATTGGAACATTGGTAAAATCTGACATAAAGTGATAATATTGAACCACTGTTAATTTTTTGATTTTGATAATTTTTAAATTTGCTAATGGCTAGAGAAGAAATATGTGCTGAAGTATTTAGGGCTAAGGGAGCATTATATCTACAAGTTACAATCAAATAGTTAGAAAAATACACATATACTTATTTACTGTAGAAAAAGAATAAATCGAATGTAAACTACAATGTTCACACATTTGGGTGAAAAGTATACAGAATTTCTTTGTATTATTCTTGCAACTTTTCTGTCAGTATGAAATTACATCAAAATGTAAATTTGAAAACAATCACCAGTTTTTTTCTTTTTTTTTTTTTTTTTATTATTTTGAGACAGAGTCTCAAGCCGTCACCCTGGGTAGAGTGCTGTGATGTCACAGCTCACAGCAACCTCAAACTCTTGGGCTTAAGAGATGCTCTTGCCTCAGCCTCCCAAGTAGCTAGGACTACAGGCGCCTGCCACAACACCCAGCTATTTTTCTGTTTTGCAGTTTG
>CAUYON010187384.1:0-29945 GCA_963573935.1 Arctocebus calabarensis
CAACGGTGGCTGCACCAAAAAATGGCTTGGCATTGGGTGGGCACCTGTAGTCCCAGCTACTTGGGAGGCAGAGGCAAGAGACTCGCTTGAGCCCAGGAATTGGAGGTTGCTGTGAGCTGTGATGCTACGGCACTCTATCCAGGGTGACAGCTTGAGGCTCTGTCTCAAAAAAAGAAAGAAACCAACTACTATACCTCACAAAGCCCAGTGCTGCCAGGCACAAAGCAATACAGGACTGGACAAGACGCCCATCTTCTCATTCTTCTTCTTAGTGGACTTTGGTCACATGCTCCAAGTAGCAAGAGCACAACTCAGTTCTCCCCAAACTTAGCACATTACCCCCTGGTATACAGGACTCAGCAGGTGCTCCCTGCCTGATGTCCCCTTCAATCAAGCTACTTTCATCATTATTTTAAAGGTGAAATCCTATATTATAGCAGTATTTATTTCTTTTTAGAAACATAATGCATCTTTTTTAATATGTTAGCATTTTATTACCATTGTTTATCCGCTTGTGTTGTCTGGGCTCAACGCCTGTGGCTCAATGGATTAAGGCGCCAGCCACGTACACCTGAGCTGGCAGGTTCGAATCCAGCCCGGGCCTGCTAAACAACAATGACGGCTGCAACCAAAAAATGGCCGGGCGTTGTTGTGGGCGCCTGTGGTCCCAGCTACTTGGGAGGCGGAGGCAGGAGACTCACTTGAGCCCCGGAATTGGAGGTTGCTGTGAGCTGTGATGTCACAGCACTCTATCCAGGGTGACAGCCTGAGGCTCTGTCCCCCCCCCAAAAAAAAAAGAAAAAATAGAAATAAGCCTTGTCATTTTCAGCGCCCGATTTTGCAGAACGTGGATTTTTTGGAACGCCTGTCTCACGTGACAGCAGAAACATCTGTGACTGAAGTGCTGGATCCTTTGCCTGTTTTTCTAGGATGGTGACTAATATAGAGATCCATGACTTGTCGGGACTGTTTTGCTTGACACCTCAAGCCTCTGTGTTGATTTAATAAACTGAATGATTGCTCTTTCCCCGGTTCCTTTCAGAGCACACATGTATTCAGGTGAAAGAAGGCAAAAGGAATAGATGAAATATTCTCCCTCCCCTTTTTCTGCCAGAAGAATTGCTAAAGTGCTGGGGAAGAAAAGACAGATCAGGCACAAAACCAGCTGTATGTTGCATGTTATCCTGATGAATTTGGAATTTTCCTAAGTATAATTGTCTAGAGCATTAATCATCTTGCATCCAAACCTCTAGACTGACTCAGCGATTAAAAGACCCTGACGCTGAGTCCTAGTTTAGTCTAGTTGAGCCAAAAATCTGGAATTCTACATGGTTGAGGTAAATATTGCCTTTACCTCCTTTAATGACTTCAAAGTCCAAAGTGCATTGGAAGTTTGCCAGTAACTGTGGATCTAAAGCACCCCCAAATAACCCAGCCTAACGCCTGGTCCCCAATACCTCCCTTTTTCTGTTTTTGTCAAACCATCACAAGTAACACAAACTGAAAGGTGAGAGCTCTATATTCATTTCTTTAAAAAGTTAGTGCTCCAGGTTTAGCAGTGAAATTTTCATAATTCCATTATGGTGAAGAGAAACTTACACCATATTTTTATATTGACTTACATTTAGTCTTATTTCATAAAGTAATTGTCATTACTTTTATTTTCATTAAAGTAATCAGTTTTTACTCTGATTGTAAAGGGGGAAAGTGCTGCTCTGTCCTTCTATAAATAAAAATCACAGAGATGGAGAAATTGCATCTGGTTCACCAATTCAGTCAGAAAGAAGTCCCTAAAGCTCCCAAAGGTAATGGGTCCTCTGATTAACGGCTGCTGGCAGGGGACCTTTCCCCTGGATCTGGGACCGCCCAGTGTGCCACTGGCACACCCACCCCCCTGCCCGCCTGCTCTCTGTTCATCTCCCCCTGGCACACGTAAGAACTTGCAATAGAAAAGCAGTGAAGGACAGTGTCTGTCACGCTCCAAAACCTCAGTGTTGTAGGTATCAATATTTAGATGCACGAAAATATTCTTCTGACATCAGGCTTAGTGAGATTAAAACACTGAAAAAGTCTGCCTAAAATGATCAGTGAATGATCAATGAAAATACAATCATGGCAGATTGTATTTTCCAAAGTTGGCTGCAAGATCTCTCCCACTCAGGTCCTTCTAAAATGTGGCTTTGTTTTTCCTTTTATTAAGTCATATACACATACATCATGAATACATGTACGCATATGTGGGTTACAGTGTGTTGATTTTTTTTATACAATTTGGAATGCTTACATCAAACTAATTAATATAGCTTTCGCCTCTAAAATGTGGCTTTTGACCCTGCTCTTAGAGATGGGATCTTTGCCCCCTTCTGGAGAATGTACCCAGACTTGGATCTTACATGGAATCAAAAGAATGCAGCAAAGCTACGCTGCTCGACCCCACGGCAGTCGTGACAGACCCTCCGTGATTGCTGGAACACCTGCGGTTGGATCCACCACATAAGAAGTCCAGCGACCTTGCCATGAGGCGTCCCAAGCCACATGAAAAGGCGACTGTGTGCACCTCAGCCTGCAGTTCTAGCACTTGAGTCCTCCAGGTGCCAGACACGCGTGTATGAGCCTTCCAGACCAAGAAAGACCAAGAAAGAGAGACCACCTCCACGGTGCTCTTTCTGAATTCCTGACCTGCAGGAACCAGGAGCAGCATAAAACACATACTCTAAGCTCAAAAGCTGTGGTGAGATGTGTTATCTAACAGTAGTAACCAAAACAAATGCTAATCTCCGGATAGCTTTTGCAAAAATCGTGGGACTATGCATGTTTTAAATTAATAAAACATTGGAGTATGAATCTGTCCACTAGGGTGTAAGTCCTGGAGGGAGAGGAAAAGAGGAAGCAGGTGTGGCCCTGACTGTCAAGAAGTATTGTCGTGATGCCAGTCCAACGTCCTACTCCCCCAAGACCCACCCTGCCCACCCCAGTCCCCACCACGGCAACACCACACTGCACCCACTTTGAACCTTGTTCTCAGCTGTCCCAAGTTTCTACCTGTCCTCAAATAACCCAGACTGCTTTACCTCTTTGTGCCCTTACCTGTGTCTCTCCTGCTGACTCAGAGGCCCCACCTTTCCTACCTACCACAACAGGTAGCTGCTCAGTTGTTGCTGACCCTCCCGCCACCCCTGTGGCTCCTACCTGTAGGGAGGACATTTCATCTGACATTTACCCGTACAAGCCCTCCCACAGGAGAGCAGAAGCTTCGCCATGGTGAGAGCCACACCTGCTTCATCTCCTCCTCCCCTCCAAGGCCTCACACGGGTGGACAGGTTCCTACTCCATGCACATCCTTAACACCCAAGTGCTATCCAATACCAGTCTTACTCAGCTGGCTTAGTCATTGTTTCTCCATCTCATAAATAAGGAAACTCAGTCTTGGGAGATCCTCAGCTAACGGTCAAGGAGGCCAGGGTGGGAAGCACAGTCTAACTCCACAGCGTGTGCTCTTTCTATAGCACACGGTGACTTTTTGTTAAGTAATGGCCTGATGCGCAGAGATATTTGTGTATATATAATTGTATCAGTCAGGATGTTCGATAGCAATCTACGGAACAAAGTAACCCCCGAGTCTTGGTGGCATGAACTATCACGCGGAGTCACAGCCACTCTGCCACTGTCTCCCAGGCACGGCTCCTCACTGCTTCTCCATGTTGGTAAACATTTCCATGCTGGCTGAAATAGGGAAAAGGCATTGAAGAGTTGGGCACTATAAATTAAATACCTCCTGTGAGAAATGGCAGGAGTCACTTCCACTCGTATATCATCAGTCAAAGCAAATCGAAGCCTAACTTCAAGGGCGTCGGGAGGTACAATCTTCCCAGCAGCCTAGAAGCAGAGGACACCCAGATGTGACAAGGAATACAGACACCTGCCACCTTGCTCAACAAAAACCAGAAGGACTGGACAGGGATTCAAAAGAGAGGTAGTAACTTACCATTTCTACTTGCTTTGTCTTTCACTAATCAAGGCACCAAAAAGATGACAACTGGCCTCTAGGCTTACCCCACCTTTTATGCCGGCAGTAAGAGTTGCCTTTTCTACTGGCAACCATGAAGAAAACAACCTCCAAGATTTATAGCGTGCTTTACAATTTACATAGTATTTTCATGTATGTTTGCTCCACGAAGCAATGTGAAAGGCCTCCCAAAAGAGTTGTGAAATGTTCCTTTCCTCTGGGTTCTCACAACGTTCTGTGAACAAGGCACAACACACAAGATAATGAGGATTTCCCCAGACGAGTGCCGAGCTGCAGTCCCAAAGGATGTGCGGGGATGGCCCAGAGAGCATCAGGGGGACCAGAGGGACCAGGCGGGCCCACAGTGCAGAGGAAGCCCCCCATCAGTCTCATCCGCTCCGTGGTCCTCGTGTTGACCTGAGGAAACGGTTCAGCACCAGGGCCCCAGCAGATGTGCTAAATCAGGAGTTGAAAAATGATGGCCTGTGAGCGGAATCTAGCCCACAGATACATGTAGCTCGCCCACCATCTTAATAGCTAAATTGCCATCAACAGCTTGACACTGGGAAATTCCACAGGCAATGCTGGGTTTTCAGCTTCTTAAACCCAGTCATGCCAAGTCCATATCCTACAGGCCACAAACAGCCAGACCTTCCAGGGGTGCACCTGTAGCCACACGCCCCTCACTGCTGCCAGCGTGCTCAGAAGTCTCCATTCCCTGAGGCTGCCGCTCCACCCCACACAACCCAGCCACCCCCAGCTTGTGCTAGCCGACTCCCCAAGCAACTGCCTATATTTGTAATTAAAATGTCTCTTGTTTTTCTCTGTCCTGCTGCTGAAATATAAGGTCCCTGAAGCCAGCGACCTTCGGCTGCTTTGTTTACTAATGGAACCCCAAGGCTTAGAAGTGCCTTGGCCCATAGCAGGTGCTCAGTCAATTCTGGAGGATAAATGAGTGTCTGCAATTTGCCTCACATAAGATCCCAGCTAGTTTTATTGTTGTTCTTAACATCTCCCTCGCTGGTCCTGCTATTTTTTTTTTTTTTTTTTTTTTGAGACAGAGACTCAAGCTGTCACCCTGGATAGAGAGCTGTGGCATCACAGCTCTCAGCAACCTCTAACTCCTGACTCAAGCGAATCTCCTGCCTCTGCCTCCCAAGTAGCTGGAATTACAGGCGCCCATCACAACGCCTGGCCATTTTTTGGTTGCAGCTGTCATTGTTGTTTGGTGGACCGGGCTCAATTCAAACCCGCCAACTCAGGTGTATGCGGCTGGCGCCTTAGCAACTTGAGCCACAGGCGCCGAGCCTGGTCCTGCTATTTTAATGTACATCTCTCATTAAGATTAATATAATCAGCTGAGCATACTGTTAAATCATGATTTTGCAGAACCTTTGATTTTGGACCTTTTATTGTTTGTTTGTTTTTTGGATTTGGGATAAATTACATAGGCGTATGGAGTATGCTGTAAATAAAAATACAAGCTAATGCTTTGTCTTAGTAGTTTTAAGAAATTAAAGCAAACAAATTTAAGTTTTCTTGTATTGAAAATGACCTATGGCTCGGCTCCCATGGCACAGTTATTATGGCACTAGCTACATAAGGGTACACAGGGTAGCAGGTTTGAACCTGGCCTGGGCCAGCTAACTTACAATGACAACTGCAACAAAAAATAGCCAGGCATTGTGGCAGGTAGCTAGTCTATAGTCTCAGCTACTTGGGAGCCTGAAGCATAAGAATCTCTTGAGCCCAAGAGTTTGAGGTTGCTGTGAGCTGTGATGACACAGCACTCTACTAAGTGTGACATAGTGAGACTCTGTCTTAAAAAAAAAAAAAAAAAAAGAAACAAAGAAAATAACCTATGATTGTATGTTTTGCATTCCTAGAAGTAGGTTAACTATATTTTTAAATAGTTATAACTTCACACCTTTTTGAAATCTGCCCTACAAAATTTGTTTGGGTTAAACATCAAAGCTGTGACAATTTGTTCTTTGCTGTGATTGTATTTCCAATTTCTTGTTCATGTAAGATCTCAATAAAACTCAAAAATCTATTCAAAAAAGATAAATATAATCATTATTACAATAAAAATACTTCAATATGGTTGCTAGCATTTTGCCAATAAGAAAGCATTTTGGCATATATTATGTCCCTTAAGTGCAAAAAGGAGCCGTTGAGGTTGGCTAGTTGAATGGGCTGAATAATGATCCCTGAAGGGAACATGTTCCAATCTCACTAAAATTAGAAAGTAACCAGTCCAACTTCAGGGTCGGGGTTAGTGTTGTTAGGGTTAAGTTACCTTACATGCAAATATTTTGCAGATATGATAAAGTTAAGGATCTTAAAATGGGGAGATTATCCTGGATTATCAGGTTGGCCTTACATGCTACCACAACTGTCTTTATAAGAAGGAGGCAGAGGGAGACTTAATACACAGAAGAGGAGGAGTGATCTGACCTTGGAAGCAGAGAGTGCAGTGATGTAGCCCCAAGCCAAGGAATGTCGGCAGCTTCCAGAAGCTGGAAAGGCAAGGTAGATTCTTCCCTAGAGCAGCCTTGATTTTGGCCCACTGAAAGTAACTGCATTCAGACTTCTGGCCTCCAGAGCCAGAAGAAAATAAATTTCTGTGGTTTGAAGCCACCTAGTGTGGGTAATTTGTTACAGCAGCCACAGGAAGCAAATGTGACTTCAGATGTTGTGATCTCTGTTTTCTAGATTAGAAGACTACAGCCCAGGGAGGCTCCTGTGGCTTAAAAGAGTAGGGCACCAGCCCCATATGCAGGAGGTGGTGGGTTCAAACCCAGCCCCGGCCAAAAAAAAAAAAAAGAAGAGGAAGAAGAAGACTACAGCCCAGTGAAAGGAATCAACTTCCCCTTCATCACAGAGCTATACAGTAAGGGAGTCAGGCCAAGAAAGTGGAGCAGCCAACTCCTAGGCTCTGTCTCGCCACCAAAACACCTCCAAAAAGATGTAGCCTTGGAACTGTTTCCGGGAGATGGTGTGGAACAACCCACCAAGATTTACGCCAGGAAAGATACTGCGGCTTTGTTGCAAATGGTTGGTAATGGCAGAGTGGTGCGTGGGGTAGGACTCCCCCGAGAAGCTTCAGGAGGTAACACCCAGGCTGGCCCCTCCCCACTCACTGGGTGCTCCAAGGAAGGAAGTTTCCTCGTGTAAAAGGAAGAGGTTGAATCCCACCCTGGTTCTCAGAGGCGCCATCTCAGTGTCCCTGTGAGGACTGGGGGAGCACCTCCAGGAAGTGTCAGTCCTTGTGCCCTGGGCAGCTCCAGCAGGCCTGCTCATGTCTGTCTGTTTTCCATGAGGTACCTCTGCTCCACATTTCTTTTTGAACCAATGGCTTCCCAGATAAATTAAGTTAGAAAACCACTAACCTCATAGTCTCCAAGGTCTCCAAGGCCTTCTAAGCCTAAATCTCTATGTATCCCAAACCCACGCAGGACAGTAGCAACCAGCTACCATGAGTGTTTGCCCAGCGAAAGGGTTCTAGTAAGCAAGACAGAGGGGGGTCTTCCCAGGACTCAGAAAGCACTTAGCAGGTATTAACTGCAAAGTCTGTGTCCATGCCACATTGGAGAACTTTGCTCACAGGCCCTACCATCAGTGGGCACTTAATGAACGAGACACTGCTCTAAGAGGGCTGAGAACCACCAGATTTCTCCTCAACACTCCTCCGGGAGCTGAGGGCTACTGCCCTTACACAGCCCACTAACCACTTTGCCAAGCCCACGCTAAAACCAGAAAGCAACCAGGCCAGGTGCAGAAGGCGTCACCTCCCGGGGATCGGGCCTCTGAACTGAAAGAGAATCTGTTTGGCTTTGCCTTTAAGTCATGGACCCTGATACCAAATGGTCATTCTCCCCAGTCTACTCAGACACTTGGGAGAAACATGTATTATGCAAAGAAGTCGCTGTATCATGGAAACGAATTGGGCAAACTATAATTTTATTGGTTCTGAGGCCAAGTAATAAAAAGGTAAATGTGAACAGGTGTGCTGGTTAATGTCCTTGGGTAATTGATTAAGTATGGCAAGCTCCAGAATCCACCTCTATTCAGCTCATACAACTTAAATTGCAGAAAGTAGAAAGTGCAAAATATGCCCACTTTTTAAAATGCTTTATTAAAAAAAAAAAAGAAAGAAAAGCTTATTATATGCTCCCCACCTGGGCCATGATTAAGTGCTCATTATTGTAGGAACAATGCTTCCATTGTGTTTTTTTTATCCTAATAACCATATTTACATTACAGAAAGTTTTGAGAGCTATTGCCTTAATGAAATTGAGGCCCCAAAGGGTTGATTGGTTTTTCCAAGATCGCAGAGGAACAGAGCCAGAAAGCTGACCCAGACCTCCAAATTCTCAATCCAAAAATTGCTCTAATACATGTAACAGAGCATCATTTACTACTGTCCTAGCTCAGAAGGTCTTCAGCTTATTAAATTCAGCAAGAAGAAGAATAAATGCAAGGAGCTTTGTCTGTGTTAGGGTTCTCTAGAGAAAAAGAACCAACGCGATGTGTACTTAAGGAATCCCAGAGATTTATTTTAAAGAATTACTTCACCCCATTGCAGAGTCTTAGTGAATCCAAAATTTGATGGTGGAGGACACTGGACAGGAAAGTTTCAGTTCAAGTCTGAAGGCAGCCTAAGGGCAGAATCCCTTATTTTTCAGCAAAAGAAACCGGGTCAGCAAGGGAGGAGTTCAGTCTCTACTTGTTAAGGTCTTCAGCTGATTGGATGAGGCCTACCCACATCATACAGGGTAATCCGCTTTACTCAGTCCACCAATTTAAGCATGAATCTCATCCAAAGGAAACACCTTCACAGAAACATCCATTATAATGTTTGACCAAATATCTGGGCACCATGGTCCAAACGAGTTGTTACTTAAAATGATCTACCCCACTAACCCACCAGATGTCTACATCTTTGAGCACTTGTATGCAGAGCAGGGGAGGTTGTCTATATAGGGATTTATGCAAAGTCTCTGGAATCACTACGGCTAGGTACCCAGCAGGGAAGATGCAGGCACTGATGAAGCAAAATTCCCATTAAGGTCCATGGAAAGGACGAGGCCTCAAGCTGTGAACTTGCTTCTCTGCAGCTCCTGGGCGTGGAAATAATACAGTCTGTCTGGGTTATCATTTGCTATGAAACAAAATATGTACTCAAAATTTAATGGCTGATCTATCCTAACAACCATTTTATCATTTCTCAGATTCTGTGCTCAGAAATTCAGACAGCACCCAGAGGGATGGCTGGTCTCTACCCCATGTGATGTCTCCTGGGGCTGGAATGTCCAGGATGACGTCCTCATTACATACATCTGCTGCCTCGACTAGAAAGTCTGCAACAGCTGGAAGCCGGCTCAGCAGCTTGAGGGTCAGAAGTCTGTAGCCTCAATTCTTACCATCACTGGGTTCTTCAGACTTCTCCACATAATCTCAGGGCTTCCCCCTCTTCACACGGCCTCTCCATGGGGTCATCGTATTTATCCCATGGCAGTTCAAGGTTCCCAAGGACACACAAGCAGAAATGGCCAAACCTTCTTAAAACTGAAGTCCGTGCCTGACAGCATTCGATCAGTTAAAGCGATTCACAGACCAGAGCAGGGTAGAGAGGGAGTGCAAGTGTGTGAACACCAGAGGTATCATTTACTGAGAGTCACAGAGTGACAGCCTTTGGCTACATCCCCATGCCTACCCAAGTCTTTCCAAAATTAAAATCTTTTCATTCTATGAACAACTTCTTCCACATTGGCCTCAGGCTCCAACGTGTCCCCTCTGTAATTTCCCCCATATCTACCCCATCGTCTCTCTCATTTGGTCTTAGAGATTTCTTCCCACTTCCACAGGTACCTGTATCTTAAACTCACTTTGCTTCTAGTTCTTTCTTACTAGAGTTGATGGCCCATTAGACCCAGAAACCTCCCCCAAAGAAAAACTAGTTTTCCTTTCCTAGATTCAAGAAGATTTAATATCCAAATTTTCCAGGAGGTTTGGGGAAAGTGAGACATTCCATTCCATTCTATTCTTCTGGCACAAACACAAAGGGGAAAAAAATAATAAATTCCTTTTCCATTTTGAGAGATAGGTTAGTAGAATGGTTAAGACAGTTGACGTTAGGGCCAGCCTGGCACTTACTAGGTATCTCAGCTTCTCATCTACAAGATGGGTATTATCCACCTCTGACAGCAGTCATGAGCATTAAAGCAGTAAAAGTATCTGACTAGGACAAAACACTAGCAGTAAAAGTATCTGGCTAGTGTTTGCTATGATCAAACCAGCAGTTCTCAACCTGTGGGTCTTGACCCACAGCAACTGTATTAAAGGGTCATGGCATTAGGAAGGTTGAGAACCACTTGCATCCTGTAATGTGGTGGGTAGTGACAGTTACTTGGGAGGCTAAGGCAAGAGGATCGCTTGAGCCCAGGAGTTTGAGGTTGCTGTGAACTATGACACCATGGCACTCCAGCCTGGGGATGACAGAGTGAGATACTGTCTCCAAATAAAAAATAAAATAAGAGTATGAAAGAAGCACAAAATAAAATAAGAGTATGAAATAAGCACAGTCTTCACCACCTATGTGATTCCTCCACCCTCCTCTCAGCAACCCCACCCAGTTATGGCCCTGGAATACTCTGCTTCTAGGCCACTGCCACCTCCCCCTAAATGGTGTAGGGGAAGACAGGCAAGGGGGTGAAGGGGAGATCTACTGGGGCCATAAGAAGGCAAATCTTGGGGAGGCTTTGCAACCCAAAGCCCCCTCTCTGTCCAGTTCTTTCTTCTGCATCCATAGTCTAAGGGTTAATCTCCTAAGAGAGTGTCTTGAATTTTTCTTAAAATGCCATTTACCAGTCAAATTTTTTTTTTATTAAATCATAGCTGTGTACATTAGTGCAGTCATGGGGTACAGTATGCGGGCTTCATATACAATCTGAAATATCTTCATCCAACTGTTCGACATAACCTTCATGAGATTAAATGCAGAACACAAATGTTTTCACATAACAAACATTTTTTTTAAGTAGTCATATACTTTTTTTCAAAAACACACAGATATGTCCTTTGTTTTTTTCTTGCCTTCGTGGTTTCTGGCCAACCATGTACTTAAACCAAATCGACCTAGCCATGGACCATGTGGCAAGCACACAACCCTGTAAGCAGTGGCCTGTTCTGTGTTTAGGGCTGCACAGACCCTGCTCAGGGTGACTGTCCTCACCCTGCCCAGACCCCCAGTGCCTTTGGAAGTTACTGAAAGCTGTGGTTCCCTGGCTACACTTCGTGGCACTCCGTGGGTACCACTGACCCCTGTCTTCTCTGGAATCTGACTGAGCTCTGGCCCCCACTCTCCTGAGCTCACATCAGCCCCGTAGCCTATGTCCCTGTCTGGCTACTCAAGCCCTTCATGATGTTAAATCAAACTGAGTTAAAGACCGGTCACTTTCCCTGCACCCTTCAGTCCAGCAGCCAAGCCATGGGCCATAAGTCAGAGACAGACTGTCTTTCTAATTCTAAACTGAAACGAAGCACAAGAGAAGGTCCAGAAAGGCCTCTAGCCAAATAGTCGGTACCAGAAAACAGGCAGATCTTCAGTGTCAGTGTGTTTCTCACAGCACTGTGATGCCGGGATTACATTTAATTATGTGAATTAATTCATTTCTGTCTTATAAATGAATCCACAAATGCTGATTTTATTCCTAAGTAATATTTGATGAGTTTCATAACAATCTTTTTACAGAACCAAGGAAAAGAGATGACTCACAAGAGTAATAAAATAAGGTTCTCTCATTTCCTTTGGCAAAGCAAACAGTCTCCATAAGTCAGTTTTTCTAAATTACTTTTTTATTTTTCAGCCAAGAAAATAATCCTAAAGTGAACATAGCCATGGGTCAAGAGCTTCGCTAAGGGCCACAGAGCCCCCTCTCGGCCCCTGCTTTAGGTATTCTTTCTTAGAACCAAAGAGCCTCTGAGAAGAGATTTTATTTCTCTCTTTTTGAGTTATAAATGATTCATTTTTTTCATCCTTGATATTTTTGTGCTGCATATAATATGGTTGAAATCATTTTAAGGTGAGGAAAATTGTCTTAGATTTCCCTGTGAGAACTTTTTTAGCATCAGGCTAATGGGGGTTCATATCTCATCAAAGCCAAGAAAATATAGCAAAGCCAGAGAGTTTGAAAACAGCTGCAAAAAAAACAGAATAAAAGGGTGGAGAGAAAAAAAATTCTTAAAGACAGTCCAGGAAGATGAAGCAAATTTTGAAATGTTAATAAAATACGGAAAGATGAAGCCATAACAAAGTTTGATTTTGCACAACGCAGCATGTTTTTCACTGAAACTGCATTTCTGATCCCCATGTTCACTTCATCTGAGCCAAAACCTCCTGCTACTGCCCCCAACATCATTACCCCTAAGGTCTTTTGACATAGTTTCCAATATTAAACTATATCCAAAACAAGTTCATTTTCATGTGTTCTCTTTTGACATTTGTTCTGTGTTCATGAAACCTTTCAGAGGACCAAATTCTCTTCTTTGACGTTTCTCTCTGAACCTTAAGCATAAACACTTCTGCTCCTGATAGCTGGATCCTTCACCTAAACTGCCTCATTCCACTATCTCCTCCTCTCATTTTCTCCTTCCCACACTTGTTCATTCAGTTAAGGCCTATGGACTGAAAGGAGCACAATGAAGTACAGGGTTGTGGGTTCTAAAACCAGCCTGCTTTTCACCAGCTCTGTGAGCTTTGGTGGTTGCCTTACCTCCTTGTGCCTCCATTTTCCATCTGTGAAATAGGGATGATGATTACCACTCGCATTGTGAGCATTAAATGATCCTTTAATTGGATCCTAAAATTGTGAAATAACAGTTAAGTTCCTGAACTTGCCACCATGCACTTATGTTAGCAGCACTGTACAAACAACTCAGTAAGGTTTCCTAACCTTGGTATACCAATGTCTCAGAACTGTGTTTGTGTCAACATATGGCAGGCTCTTGCTGAGATGTTCACTATTGTTGGGTGTTTTTGTGTGCCATTGTGAGAATGTCAGAGCCTGAATTGGCACAACAAACAAACATTAATAAATTTTATGTTAAACTTGGCAAAAGTGGAAGGGAAATCAGGGACATGTTATTCCAAGTTTATGGGGATAATGCCAAGGGACATGTTATTCCAAGTTTATGGGGATAATGCCAAGGAGAAAATGGCCGTGTTCAAATGGATTAAACATTTATTTGAGGGTAGAGAAAGAGGCACTGATGAAAAGGTCAGTTATAGGGCAGCCAGTAAAGAGCAGAACGAACAAAAACATTGCAAAAAATTCACTGAGTTATGCACCAAAATTTTTGGCTGTCAGAAGCATAGGAGACCAATTAAACATCAAAAGAGAAACAGTTAAAAAAATCTCATCTGAAAATCTTGGTCAACAACTCATGGCTCTGGCTTCACAACAAGGTACCAGCTCACAAGGCACTCTCTATGAGGGAGATTTTAGCCAATAAGCAAATAGCTATATTGGAACACCCTCCCAATCTGACCCCAATGACTCTTTTCTTTACCTGAAGTCAAAGGAAATATTGAAAGGAAGACATTTTGATGCCATTCAGGATACCAAAGATAATATGATGACAGCTTTGATGGCCATTCCTGAGAAAGAGTTTTAAAATTGCATTGCAGGATAGACTAGTCACTGACATCAATGCAAAACTTCCCAAGGGAGGACGTTTAATGTGACCATCGTGATATTTAGCAGTGGGGTCTATAGCACTTTTTCTAGGATAAGTTTGCATACTTACCAAGACCTCGTAAGTTAATGCTTATGACAGACTTAGAAACAGCAAACCCTCAGTGAACATTTCTATTACTATTAATACTCATGACTAACTCTATTTGTATTTAGTGTTGGGTATTTCTGTAGGGGGTATGCAAAGAAAAAACAAAAACAAAAAAGTTTAACCTTTCCCTGGTGAGGTGAACCACCACCTAAACTCAAGAGATTTTTATTTTAAATCAGTACAGCTAATTGTTTGTATTGACTCTTTGAACACGTTTTCTTCTGATTATTGTAACATTGCAGTGATTTGAGAAAGCTGGGGATCTTTTTGCATAAGTATTTTATCTTTATATACTTTAAAGCAGATGTTGAGTCCTGAAGACAATCTCCATTTCGCCTTTGTTCTGCCTTTGCTGTGTAAATGTCTCCCCTCAATGGACACACTGAGCAATTACATATCCTCACCCTCAAAGTTTAGTGTGATGGCTTATACACAGTCTAATTTCATAATATGAAATCATTAACTATTGAAACTAGACTATATCCCTTTATGAATCTGGAATTAGATTAAAATGAGTGAATGTTCTAAATGTATATTTGTTGAATGACTCTGGTCAAAGTATACGTCTGTGTAATTCCATTATGGAACAGATCTGATGAAGCTGGTGAAGATGAAAATAAGAGTAATGATAGCTAACACTTACACACATTTATACAGCTTGTCCTGTATGTCAGTTGAGTGAACATCTCATATTATTCTCACAATAACTCTTTCTAGTAGGTGCTATTTTAATCCTCAATTTGCAAATGAGAAAACAGAGTCACAAAGCTTCAAAGCAACTTGCTCAAGAGCAGACAGTAAGTTCCTGAGCTGCAAAGTGAACCCTGCTCCTGTCCCTAACTGGTACCCTCTTCTACCTCTTCTGCAATGATTACAAGTAAAAAGTTTGAATGGAATATGAATTCATTTGAAGAGTTTAAATTAACCATATTTATTAATAAGCATATGGTTAGTGAAGATGAAATATTATTTACAAGCAAACACTCCAAAGAAGACATACGGATAGCACATAAGCCCATGAAAACATGCTCAAACTCTTTAGTCATTAGGGAAATGCATATCAAAACCACTACACATCTATTAGAACAGCTAAAATTTTTTTCTTAAATCTAACTATAACAAATGCTGAAAAGCATGTAGAGTCACTGATAAAATTATACATTTCTGGGGGAAATGCAAAATGGTACATACGGCCTTATTAAAAAAGCTGTTTCTTACAAAGTTAAGAAAACTCCCTGTTATCCAGAACTCAAGCAAGTGGCATGTGACCTGGCCCAAAAAAACTAGAGTTTAAACTTGATGCACTGTGGGTTCAGTAAGCCCATACTCCACTCATCACTCTCACTGCTCCCATGTTTTCTCACTAATAATTTTAAGTGTTACCTGTGTTACTTGAAGTTAAAAAAAATACAGGTGGTGAAGTTGGAAAGTGTATTGACTACCAATTAACTAAAATTGTACACTGCATTTTCAAAGCTATTGTATAATATAAGTAAAGATGTGTTACAGTAAGTAAAGTCTTCCTTTGTCTGAATTTGCTTTTACTTATTGTATTTCAAAATTAAGATCAAGTCAATATGGAGTTTACAGTATGGTATGGTAAAGTATGGGGTATGGAATTAATTAGGCCTATTTTTAATAGTAACTCTCAAGCAACCAGAAACTACATTTATCCAGAATCTACCAGTCCCCATGGGTGCCAGATAATGGGAAGATTACTGTATTCACTTATATGACCCAGCAATTCCACTCCCAGCTAGTTACCCAAGATAATGAAAACATCCCTCCACATAAATACCTCTAATCAAATGTTTATAGCAGCTTTATTCATAATTATCAAAAACAGGAATTAGTACAAATATACACCCACTCGTAAATGAATAAACAAACTGATACACATTTATACAACAGAATGCGCCCCCGTCATGAACAGAAAGTAAGATTGCAGCAACATGGATGAATCTCACGTGCATGGCGCTGAGTGAAAGAGGGCCACTAGAAGGCTACATCCTGAATGGTTCCATTCCTGTCACTGTCACCAAAAAAGCCAAACAACAGCGAAAGAGAATAGATGAGTGGGTACCAGAAGCTGGGGTGACCCTTTAGGATGATAAAAATATCTCTAACTTGATGATAGGAGTGGTCACGTGACGGCACTTGTTTTCTAAAGCTCATAGAACTGAGTACCTAGAAAGGGTAACTTTTAGCATATATTGATGATACATTGACAATTCTGGTGTGAAAAGATAAAGTTAAAAAAGAAGGGAGGAAGGTGGGGAGAAAGGAAGAAAGGTGGAAGGATTAACTAGAGAATCAGTGTGGCCAGGCAGGTAAAAATGTGGGCCTACGGGTGGACTTTCGGATTCAAATAGAGCTTGCCCACTGTGTGGCCTCAAGTAAGTTATTAAACCTCTCTGTTTTTCATTTTCTCTTCCATAAAATAAGATAATAATACTTCTTCAGAGCATTGTTATGAGGATTAAATGAGTTAATATTTGTAAAACACTAAGAATAGTATCTGGCATAGAATAGGTTCTCAATAATATTTTTACCATGAAGGATTATATCATAGACCATACACAGTAGTGTAACAACACACTCAATCCAAGAGTTATGTTAGCTGTAAAGTAGGCAGAATTGGGGTTTGTTGGGTCATCTGCCTGACACTGGCACTTACTTATCAAGCCAGAGATGGGAATCTAAGTCAGGTCTGTTTTTAATCTCCTGATTCAGAACACACAGCTCAATCCCTATTGATTATCATTCCTTCAATCCAGCCCCTAAATTAGGGTCTTTACCCTGTCCAATCTGAGCCCAAATCTGAAATCCAGATGGTAATAAGCCCCCACGCACAAACTTCACAGTATAACTTAAAGCACTGCTTGATTGATTGTATTTTCTCCATGTCTCCTCCACGCTCCCCCACCCAACTTAGATAGGAATATTGTGAAGCAGTTTCACTGTGGCAGGCGACTGTGCATCTCAGTCTCCAACTATACCAGCAGCTCCACTCCCTGGAGTATCTTAGAAAAGAAAAATATCACACGTGTCCACAAGGAGAAGTACTAGAATTTTACCTTGCATTATTATGTAATAAAAAAGAAGGAGGACCACCTGTAAGTAGTGTTCACTGATAACCACAGCTATAAAAAGTAAGGACATGCACAAATTATTTCTACCTTATAATTTTGTTATTATTAGTGGTGTCTTTTTGGAACATTGTATTTTTAGCCATTTGATGCTATTATAGGGAATATAATTTATTTTTACATTGTGGTCTTATAACCAGTCACCTTGCTGACCCTTTGGTCAGCAAACTTTGCCTAAACTGTCTGTATGTCCATCAATATGAAATAGGTGACTAATCTATGCAATAGTTAGAAAACGGAACATTCTATAACAACAAAAATGAGTGAATTAGAGCTGCAGGTATCAACGTGCAAAATCTTACCGAGTAAAGAATTGATAATACCAAAGCGTCAACAAGGTGACTGGTTATAAGACCACAATGTAAAAATAAATTACATTCCCTATAATAGCACCAAATGGCTAAAAATACAATGTTCCAAAAAGACACCACTAATAATAGTAACAAAATTATAAGGCAGAAATAATTTGTGCATGTCCTTACTTTTTATAGCTGTGGTTATCAATGAACACTACCTACAGGTGGTCAACCAAGAAATAAACACATAACCACATTTTTATATAACACAATGGTACACACCAGAATTAAAGCACAGATAATTAACAAAGATCAGTATATAAATAATAGAGAAGAGAAAATAGCGTAAGTCAAAAAAAAATACTCATTCTTCCTTACAGTGGTTCTGAGAATGATACCAAGAGAAGTATCGGTGTCATCTGGGAATTTTCTAGAAATAAAAATTCTCAGGCCCCACTCCAGACCCCAGAAACTCTGGAGGTGTAACCACGTAATTTGTGCTTTCAGAACCTCTAAGATATTTCTCTTGCATGTTAAATTTTGGGAACAACTATTTTCTAATGAGTTCAGAATAAATCCTGCTCAAATTGACTAAACTCAGAGGTATACATATTTAATATACATTATATTAGTTTCCAATGATAACCACCAAAAGAACTTACATAAGAAATTGTTGACAGCGATTACCCCTGGAGAGTGATGTTGAGTTTTTCAAGGTGAGTTGAGAGCAAAAGGACTTTTTTTAAAAACTATGTCATTCTGAGCCCTTTGAACTCTTATAGCAGTTCATCAGTGTGTGTGTTTTAAAGATATATACTTTTTAAAAATGAATAAAAAAAGTCCTCTCCTCTCTGTCTTTAGGAAAGCCTCTAATCTTCATAAAAGTTCCCTTACTCAGATCCTGATCTGCCAGAGAAACCTCCACAGTTTACCAAGGTGATATTTAAAAAGAAAAGTGCTGTGGTGACTCTATATTGCACATCAATACTAAACCAAGAGTTTGGTTCATGAATGTCTCAATCACTATTTCTATAACTTTTTACCAGGAATTAATGCCCAAAGGAAAGAGCCATCAAATGCATCTTTTTGCCCTGGATTCTGAGTATAGAGAGAGTAAAGTATCAGTTGTGCAAGTGGTTGGTGCTAATATGCCTTCGCTGTGCAGGATGAAACAGAAGGAGAAATGACTGGGAGGTTCTAGAAATAAGAGGCTTGTTTCCTCCACACCTGAAAAATTAGCACCTAGTTCCTGTGCATTCTCGTTAGGAGTGCCAGTCACCACCCCCCAGCTGTCGTGGTCTCCAGGATGAGCCGGAAGCTCTGTCCCTGCCTGTATATACACGTCACTCTTCCAATGACAGGTGAAGTCTATTTCCCTTTCTTTGAATCTGGAATGGACAGCACCTTCCTCTGATGAACAAAATATGTCGAAGTGAATTTTGAACCCAAACCGTAAGCTAGCAGTTCCTCCCTCATTCTTGCAACACTTATTCTTGGAACTCAGGCACCAATTTTTCAGGAAGCCTAAACAGCTACATGGAGAGGCCCATAAAGGGGACAACAGAGGTCCCTGGTCACCAGACCCAGCTGAGCCCCCAGACAATAGCCAGCATCAACTGTCAGACCTGTGAGTGAGCCCTCCTGATCTTCTATCCAGGCCTGCAGACCTAGCTAAGATCACATGGAGCAGAACGACCCAGCTGCGTCCATCCCACCTGGTGGTTTATTCTACAGCAATAGACAACTGAAACAGAACTTGGTATTTCAAAGTGGGGGGCATTGTTACAGAAACCTAAAATATGCAGCATTGGCTTTGAGACTTGGTGTCAAGTAGAGCCCAGAAAAACATTAAAATTAAAAAAAAAAATTTTTTTAAAGGCACTAAAGGAGCCTAAAAAGAGAGTGAGGTAATTGTCACTAGAGGCTAAAGAAAAGGCAACCCATGTCTTACACAGGCGGAAAGTTTAGCAGCCCTATAAAAATGTATGCGACCGTGTCTGCAGCAAGGGGTAACCAATGAATATGCAGAGCTGGTTAAAGAGCTTTCCAGGCAGAAGGTTAAAAAAAAGTTTAAAGATGACAAAAGTTTCTACGAGAAAACAGAGACAAACTAAAGAAAAGAAGCTGAGTGTTCACACTGGGAGCAGAATTTAGAAAACACATAGAGAACTCAGGATCCAACCAGAGGTTCCCAAAGGAAGAAAGGGCCTTAAGGTAAAGATGAAACCCAGGTAGCTGCAAGTAAAATGTAGCCCCAGAGAAAGTTCAAACCAAAAGTGGAGGTACAAGACCCTTCTAGGACCTCAGAAGGATATGAGACACTCTCTCAGAGCCCTCTTCACTTCAAAGAATATAGGGCTCCCAAGAATCTTAAGGGAGTTATTTCACAAGAATCTAGCTCCGAGGTTCAGAGGTGCCTGTCTCACACAGATGTCTGGGTATGGCGTTTGTATAAGGGAGTGGAGTAATTGGATGCACAGGAAACCTATGAAGTTTTTAAAGGAATTATACTAACTTGGACTAAAAGAGACAGAGAGAGTTCAAAATGAAAAGAGATTTTCAGATGGAAGAAAGAGACTAAGAAAGCCCCTCAGCTACAGGCATAGATTATTACTTATGCAAAAGAAAGGATGGTCCAGAAAGCTAAGTCAGAGCCATAGAGAACAATTCTCCAGAAACAGAACTAGAACCTGATTGGGGGTGACTGACAATATGTACCTGGCTGGATTTCAAAATTACTATGAATGAGTAAAAATTTGCCTGTTGTTTACTTTTCAAATGGGAGCATTTACTGCATTTATCTATCCCTTTCCCAATGTGTGTGAGAGGTTGTGCATAGGGCAGATAACTTGCCTTTTCTGTTTATAGGACTCTGCACCCAAGGGACCTCTCCAGAGAAGCAGCACCCAAGGATCCCATCCATGACTGAACCAGTTCATGAAACCATGAACTTCAAGCCAAGTCCATATGCTAATGTGGTAGGAGATGAGTATATTTTGCCCATGGGAAGGATATGAATTGTGGTGGCCCGAGGACAGACTGTGGCAGACAGAGTCCCAAGATGGCGATTCCCTATGCATCCATTCTCACGTGGAGTAGACAGTTTATTTCCCCTCCTCTGAAGTCTGGGTCACACTGACCACTTCCTCAACTAACAAAATGTAGTAAAAGTGAGTCCAGCCTTAAAAGGACTGGCAACTTCTGAGACCTCCCTTTCAGGGGCCACTTCTCAGAACGGAGAAGCCAGGCTGTGGAGAGGACACTCATAAAAGAAAACCGAGCCCTCGCTGAGGCCCCAGTCAATGGCCAACAGCTCTGATGATGAGCCCCCAAAAGACTGCAGCCCAGTCAACAGTGTGTGAAGCAGAAGCTTCTCCCAAGTGCGTCCCGGCAACTTCTAGAATTGGGAAGGAATATAAAATGGTGGTTGTTTTCAGGCATTAAATTTGGGGCTGGTTTGCTCCTGGCATTAGAGATCTGAAATGCAAACTTTGGGCAAATCTCCAGCAATTAAGCAATTGCATGCGTGTGATCCTGAAGAGCATCATTTTAAGCTCATTTGCATCATATAATTGTTTAATTCTTCCTCGGATATAATTGCTAATTATCCAAATCACACTTGCAAGAGGATCAGGAAGAAAAAAAAATCTTAATTTTATTAATCACTGATTTACCCACATCAATCTGATTTATACGCCAACCTCTATCTTAATGGGTCTTCAGATGGGAAAACAATTTAAAACAAAGCCCAAGGTCAAAACAGTCAAATAGAAACCACTAAGTATTTGTTGAGCTCCTGCTTCCTACTATCAGGAATACTTTGCTTGGTGCTGAGAATATAAGAATCCTTGACCTCAGTTCATACAATGCCTTGGATAAGAATGGACCGGTCTTCACAGGCTGGTAGCGTGACTTTGACATCACATTTCCTCTCACACACCAAGGTCCATTCTCTGAGCACCCACTGGCTAGTTAGCAGTGACTGTGGACTATTTCCAGGAACATTTATGTGAATACTTAGCATTATACAGACAGCACCTGAGCGCCCCAAGACCCCTTCTAGGCTCCCTTTCTTGCTCAGATGGGAGCAGGTGAGAGCAGAGGGCGTGCTGCAGAGAGAACTCTGCAAGCCCGGGGCTTCTGCTCCTCCACGCTCACCAGCCCTCTGCTCTGGTGCCTGCTGTCACTGGCCTGGCCTGGGACCGTGGTCCCTGGTGCTTCGCTCCCCTGCAGACCCCAACTTCCTGCACTGTGAGGCTGTGTCCTACCAAGGCAGCTGGCCTCTGTCAACCCTCATGTGCAGCTTTTAGAGAAAAGTCCAACGGCCCTGTCACTTGGAGACCTATAACACCGTCCTTTCCTTTGTGGCCCCAGTCCTGCCCTCCACTGAGAGTCTTGGCCCTCCAGGGCGAAGCCGCAGGCCCAGGAAGGGGTGATGTCAGCGTGCCCCACCCTGCGGAAGGCACAGTTCACGCTGAAAGACACCCACTCTCCTCCCTCGCCCCTGTCCTGCTGCTCTGGAGCTCCCAAGGCTATCTGCAATTGTCTGGTGTATTTCCTCATTCTCATTTGCACTGCCTGCCCCTCTCACGCCCTGTGAAAATGGAGACAGCTTGTCTACTTGTGGTCATGTATCTCCAGGGTAGTGTCAAGTATATAGTAGGTGTTCAATAAGCAGTCATCCATGGCTTAATCACAGACACATGGTCTGAGAAATTCACCAGTGGTTGATTTTGTCATTGTGTGAACATCACAGCGTGACTTACACAAACCTACATTGTGAAAGGGATAGCCTGATACACACAGAGGCTACATGACCTATTATCCACGGGCTGCTGACATGCATGGCTCATGACTAGACTGAATACTGCAGGCAGCTGAAACACAGAGGTGAAGATTTGTGTGTCTAAATATATCTACATGGCTTAGCGCCCACAGCACAGTCATTACAGCACTGGCCACATACAACCAGGCTGGCGGGTTCAAACCCAGCCTGAGCCAGCTAAACAACAATGACAACTGCAACAAAAAAATAGCTGGATATTGTGGTAGGCACCTGTTGTCCCAGCTACTTGGGAGGCTGAGGCAAGAGAATCGCTTAAGCCCAAGAGTTGAAGGTTGCTGTGAGATGTAACACCATAGCACTCTACCGAGGACAACATGGTAAGACTCTGTCTTAAATAAATAAATAAAATAATTCATTCATTCATTAAAAATATACACATAAAAAGATTCAGTAAAACTATAGTATGAAAGATTTTTTTTAAATGGTACCTCTGTAGAGAGCAGTCCCATTGTAATCTTACCAGGCTACTGTCATATATTTGGTCCATCTTTGACTGAAACGTCCTCATGCTGAGTGTGACTGTATATATTTAATGAATTGCTACTTCTTCCTCCTTTGTGGTGAAATTTTTTCAGCAATTCAATAGCCTTAGGCTGCAGACCCTCGGGGCCTCTCTATGTCTGAAATCCAGTGGGGAAGAAAGCTCCTGTCCTCACCTACACTCTGACCAGCCCCATGTGAACCAAGGGAAATGTCTGGGAATCTTAGTATCCTCTGGCATGCTGGAGTTCCCAGAGCAGGCCATGAATAAACAGAAGGCTGTTGTGTCCAGGAAATACAGAGGACTCTGGGGGAAAGTGTGAACCATCAGACCCTGACACTCTGGCTATTGACCTACAGACAGACCTTGCCAAGACACCTCATCACCCAAGAAGAGGAAACTGATGGCACAAAGCAATGGAAGGTACATGGCCAACAGAATGGATTAGAAGAGGGTAGATTGTAAATCTCAGCCCTGCTGCCTAACCAGGAATGTTCTCAGAACCATGTAGAACCAAACCCAGAACAAGTGAATTAGGATCTCTAAGTCCGAGACTGGAACACACTTAGAAACTATTGGTTAGGTAATTTTGAGGCTCACTCCAGGTTAAGAACTACTGATCAAAAGAAATGCAAATTCCTTCTTCCTTAGAAAAGGCTAACATTGCTTTGGTGTAGGGACTGGGCTCTCAGGAAAACTATCTATACATAACTCCTGACTCTGCACTGGGTCCCTGTTGAAGTGCAGCACCAGCTTCTTCCAGTCTCCCTGGTTTACCTTCTAAGGAAGTTGTAATGCAAAACTAAGCATTGACTGATCTCAGTTTGGTCGTCAGGAGAGAGTCAGGAGGAAATAATATAAAAGCTGCTTTCCAAGTTTATATAGAAATAATATAGAAGCTTTGCTTTCCAAGTTTATATCCAAACTAAAAGATGCTTGCGTATTTAGAACTAATAATAATACCATAATGAAATGAAGATAATAGCTTCAATATTATTATATTTCAGTATTTTCTTTATTAAAAGATATCAGTGTACTTTTCAATTGGCATTCCCAAATACATGCTCTGCCCCCTCCCCCCCATTCAACCAGGCGCATCCATTTGCCTCTAAGGGAACTTAGAATAATTTCATTAGGATGCATAAAAACAATGAGTTGCTTTTCAGCTTTGAACATAAAAATTGGATTTTTGAACTCCTAGAAATAGGATCATTTTGATGATTCTGAAAGCATCTAAGCCAGGATTGGCCAAACTGATTCTACCGCTTTGTGATAAGTCACAGGAGGGCAAGAATGCAAGATCCGATGACAGGGAACCTAACAGGCAGAAAGGAGAAAACCCTTCCTCTTCTAACCTGATAGAATGTGGGGAAAGAGTGGGAAAATAGAGTGAAGCGGTTGGCTGCCAGTGTCTCTGTATCTATTCTTCTCTGCGCCTTGGGGAAGATAGATGTGAGAAAGCCTGACCACTCCCAAGCTTGTTTTTAGGAAGTGGGTCATCTGTGTGCCACCACATCCAATGACATAGCAGGACTAAAAGTGGTAGATAAGACATCCTGAGAAAATGTTACTGGTGCCTCAGAGCCCAAGTGTGGTCTTTAGGGGATCCAGAAATGTGTCCTTTTTTCAATAAAGCGTCTCAGGGGTTCTGAGATAGTCTGTGCTGCCTGAAGGTCACAAAGCCATGGTGTCTGTAGAGCATGGGGACCCATGACCCATACCCAATAATAAGCTGGAAAGGACCAGCTGACACAGCATACTCCACAGAGAGACCAGAGAATGGCCCAGCCCATCTGCAACCAGAAAATATTGACCCAAGGTCTCCTTCCCACCACCCCAAGGTCATGTGCATTTTCTCATATACTCAGATGCCATCATGGGAAAGCAGCAAGAAGAAATCTGAAAAAATGAGATGGTTGGAAAGCAGGTATTCTCTCATGGCTTTCCCCATCCCAGCCCAGGGGGAGACCTGTAAGGAAGTTCAGATGATTTACAATAAACTACAAAATCTGGATCATCATCATTTACATGTATTTCAGAGTGATGAGTAGATTTTCATATTACCACAAATATCCGTATTGTAGGGTATTTCATGAAATGCTTCCCTAGTAGAGATCAAAAATACTTATTATGTACGGGGTACACTAAAAGCCCTGATTTTACCACTAAAAGCACTGATTTCACCACCACAGGTTTTTGATTCATCCATGTATCAAAAAAGCACTTGTACTTCCTAAATCTATTGAAATACAAATAAATAAATACGAAAAAGAAGCGAAGTAATGGCCATGACAGAGTTAATAACCAAGAATTCCAAAGTTATACTGATAGCCTGTTAGACTTTCCAAATAAATCCATCCTTTACTTCCAATTTCTAAATGCCGCTGTCCTCCACAAGGGGGCCCTAGAAACAACAGAATACAGTTCACCTCCAGAATAGCCAGGCCACTAAAAGGAGTAAAATCCTTTTTTGTTTTCCCATTTATAAACAATTAATTGAGCAGAAAAAAGGGCATAATTAACATTGTGCTAACAAACTGATATGTGTCTTCAGTGTTTGCTTTTACCAAACAGAGCAGAACTACAAATCGTGTGGGTAAGGACACTACACACCTCGACTCCCGTGAGGCAAGGAAGAACCTTGCCTCGCCTAAGAGGAAGTCTGTGATCTTTTGCACAGGCAAAACTGCCGTGGCAGTAAATGACAAGGCTCCATACGAGTAGCAATTGTGCAAATGGGGTTAAAAAAAAAAAAAAAAAAACAGGCTTCAGCCATCGCAAAATTCCAGATTGCCAGATTTCTTGATTGTGGCTTTTAATCAAAACACAGCCAGCTGCCTGTATTTAACGTTAATTGTTAAGCTCTATGTCTCAGCCAATCATTTTCCATCTGAGCTGGCGCAGTAACAACAACAACAAAAATATGAAACTCTCGCCCTGACCCAGTTTAGCAGTGGGGGTGGGGGTAACAGGGAAGACAAACAACTGAAGAATTAATTCTAGGATTGATTTGGTCAGCTTTCCGGGGAAGAACACATCTCTAGCTTTCTAAAGCAAAACAGCATCTGTGCCTGGAAACTTCCCTCCGAGATGAATTGATAGTGTGTTTATAAACCCTGTAAAATACCCCCACTTCTGTCTTCTTCCCACCAAAGAGCAATGTTAGCACTTCGAGATCAGTGTTTGTTTTGTGATGAGCTTGGAGTGCCGGCCCCAGAGGACCCACCTTTCTTAGGTTGTCCTCTGCTCCCTTGCTGACTGAGAATTCAATCTGCTGATTATTTTCCTACTCTTGACCCTTTGTGCAATTTAGAGAAAAAAATGCCTCTCCCCTCCTAGATTGCTAACAGCTCTGAATATCTAGTCCCCTGTTTTTCCTCAGGGGATGGATACCTTAGCCTTCTTTCCCAAGGAGGAATGCAAAAAATGCAGCTCCCTTTGTGTGAATGGAGAACTCCCGGTAGGGAGAAAGTCGGTCTCTCTCTTTCTCTCTCATAATCCGTAAATGAGCAACACGGAGGTCTTCCTGACAGCATCTTGGAAAGCAACTGGTTTTCAGAATCAGCCCAGGCACAGAACTGAGGAAGTGAAGTGTCCTTCTCCCGGGCGCACAGATCAACCTCCCACAACCAGTTTGACTTTGAGCCGGGCATGGAGATCTGACAAGGTCAACCAGCAAGGCAGGCATCAGGCATGGTCATGGTGCATAGCAACAGGTTTTCTTCCTTCTAGTCATTTACATACAGTCAGCAGCTGATTTTCAAATGGGTCTAAGCAAACCCACAGTTGATTAAATTAAGTCTCTCCTCTAGCTTGATTTGCATAACTTGCAATAATCAGAATGGAGAACGAATGCATAATTGAAAGGAGAAAATACATACTGCTGCTATTTGGAATTAGGTATAGTTGAATTAAACTTGTGAATTTGGATATTACTGAATGTACAATTGTCCTAGGCTACCATTAAATAATACTAAGAAATGTGAGTTGGTGAATTGAAAATTTAATTAACAAATAAAGTCTTAGAAAACCTTTGATTAACAACAACAGCAAAAATTTTTAAGAGGAAAAATGTCAAGCAAAAGACCTGTAAACTTACTCACAGGGCCATCAGAAGCAATCCCTAAATATCATATTATTTTCCAAACCTTCAAAGGAAAATAATTTCACCAGCATTTCCCTCATTTTATGGCAAAAACTACTCACTCTAAGATGCTCCCCATTATTGCACACAAACTCCCCAGTTGTCTTTCTTTATGACTGATATGAGCAGGACCTTCCCACCTTCCACCTTCTCCCGCTGCCCACGTTTACCTTATGTAAGAGCTAAGCCTGAAAGAAAAACACCACCATGCATTCCAAAGACAGAGACACCCCACTGCTGAGCGATGCTACTGCACAGACTGGGAACACACACTCCCTAGTTTTCTTAATTTCATCTTTCCTTCTTGTTCCCATCACCTGGGGTCACACATGGGGAAAGGATAACAGCAAGCCAGCATGGCAACCGTGACTCAAGTCCCGTGTGCAGCCCCCCACTCGCCGCCACCCCCTCCCCGGCTGTTACTCCCCAACTGTTTCTCAAAAGCAAAGGTGGAACTGCCGGCAGAAGCCATGTACCCCACAACTGAAGCAAAAGTAGAAAACACTGCAGATGGGAACCATCTGAGGGACGGAGGCTCCATACCAGCCAGACATTATAAAATGTTTGCAACCTGACAGATGCAGACTGTTGCGAGGGAAACAGACTTTTCCTTTCCCGGTGCTGGGGGGAGCTCCATTCTCCCGCCAACCCTGTGCGAGCTGCCTTCGTAACAGCGACCACATTCCTTCAGCACTGAATTTCCATAAGAATGTCAAGAACACATTCTTTATGATAATGTCCCAAATTTCTTATTGAAAGGAACACTTACAGGCTACGGATCAAATATAAAAGTTACAATATTCAAGTTTGAGTATCCAGGATTTTATTTATTTTTTTTTTTTTTGTAAAACAGAGTCTCACTTTTTCACCCAAGGTAGAGTGCCATGACATCACAGCTCACAGCAACCTCAAACCCCTGGGCTCAAGCGATTCTCTTGCCTCAGCCTCCCCAGTAGCTGGGACTACAGGTGCCCACCACAGTGCCCGGCTATTTTTAGAGACGAGGTCTCACTCTGGCTCAGGCATGAATGCAAGCAATCCACCCACCCCCTTCCTCCCAAGTGTTGGGATTACAAGCGTGAGCCACAGCGCCAGGATTTTATAATGCCTTGGTTAAGAGCCCCCTGCAGTAAGATGCAGCAGTCATTTCAGTAGATATTTAACTCACTTAAGGGGAAAAGAACAATTTTTGCCTCCTGTCTACAGATGAGAAAACTGAGGCTCAGCCAAGGTGATGTAACTTGCTCATGGGCTCACCACTAGAGAAGTGGGCAGTGATTCAAACCTAGGAACCGTTACGGAAACCCCCACCTGCACTGCCCTGCTGCGTGGCCTTCCTGAAGACTGTGAAAACTTGATCTTTAAAGACTGTTTTACTTTAACAAGCAAAGTAGAGAAAACAATCCAAAAATAATTGTTTATGCTCATCTGGGGGACCTCCTGCCCTATCACCATTTGGTCCACATCCCTAAGCCTTTCTTTGTTTTTACTCAATTCATCTTCCAAGGTTGAAACTCAGTATCTTCCTTCAGAAAACTCCCATAAAGTTGTTTTTCCACCAACCTGAAATTCCAGGGAACCCCAAGAAAAAAAATCCTGAAGATCCCAAAATAAATCAAGCAGCTAAAACAAAGAGGGGGGGAGGCAGGGGGACCACCCCTATAAACAAGCCTGAGGGGAATGCAGCTGGGCCCAGCGTTACCCCAAGAGACTGCAGCGCCTACCTATTTTTGCTCTAAGAGCCAGGGGCTCATTAAGTTGATGTGAGCAGGCCTGGCACCTGTGCCTCAACGGGCTAAGGCGCCAGCCACGTACACCTGAGCTGGCGGGTTCGAATCCAGCCCGGGCCCACCAAACAACAATGACAGCTGCAACCAAAAAAATAAAAATGGCCAGGCGTTGTGGCGGGCGCCTGTAGTCCCAGCTACTTGGGAGGCCGAGGCAAGAGCCTTGCTTGAGCCCAGGAATTGCAGGTTGCTGTGAGCTGTGATGCCACAACACTCTATCCAGGGTGATAACTTGAAGCTCTGTCTCAAAAAAAAAAAGTTGATGTGAGCAGGGGTGGCCTCCCCCACCTGGGAACAACCATACTTCTAGGGACAAAGAAACCCAGATCAGTCCTGAGAATGCCTTGGGCCTTTCCCAGCCTTCCTGCAGCTCGGCACAGAATTGTGTAACTGAGTTCTAGCCAATCCCAGCCTTGTCCCTTGGAAATGTCCCTTCAGCTCCTGCTTCTCCAGTCTCAACATCTTGGAGACGAGACCGCATGTCCCAGATGGTGTAGCGACAAGAAGGAGGAAGTAGCCCTATTCACATTGGAATTTTCATGCACAACAAATAATGTGAAGCTGCTGAGATTGCTGGAGCATAACCTATAACGCGTATCCCGGCTACGTGTGCGTGTGTGCTGTTATTTCCTTCACCACGTGGGTTTCAGCCCTGACTTCGAACGGTCAAACTAATTACCTGGAAGGTTAGTGAAAAATATGGATTCCTGTGATCTACTCCCTGATACTCTGATGCATTTATTGGGACTTGGGGGCGAGGGAAGGGTTGTCTACGGCAGGTAACCTAGGGCCTGACATGTCTGATACAAAAGGGAATGAAAATACATCTAACAAAGAGGCTGTAGGGTTTTCTGGTGGTTGGGAGGAGGTATTGGGGCAAAAAAGGGAGGCAGAAGCCAGAAATGACCCAAGTTTTTCAGCTTGAGAGCCTGAGATAAATAACACTGTGAGAATCAGTCACTATTTTTTTTTCACATAAATTGGATTCGATTTTGACTAAACTACATTACTTAAACATTAATTTTTTTTTTACTTTAACTTGTTAATATGTTGTTTAGGATACAGAATACTGCATCCTCATTTATAATTATGTTTGCCATTTCCCCTTTATGATAATATATTTTTTCCAATTTTAATATCAGGTGTATCCAGATTAAGTAAAATGATTTTGAAGTATTTCTTTGTTTTCTATTGTCTATAAGATTTGGCATGATCTGTTTTTTGGAATTATCTTTTATTTTTATTTATAAATATTAGTTATCTATTTTTTGAGACTTTGGAAAAAAATAATAATAAGTTAATTGATGACTCCATACTGATCCTCAGAGTCAAAGCATTCTATAATAGACATACTCTTTTTTTTTTTTTTTTTTTTTTTTTTTTTTTT